>ML782667.1:163555-183100 GCA_009831015.1 Picea engelmannii
TGACTTTAATTTTGACCAAAGGTTAGTATGATGGTCATAGCTTCAACATGCAACCTAGATCAAAATAATGTCATAACAAATAGATGCATATCAGAATAATCAAACCTAGGTTGCATTATTCCTCTGAATGTGTTGGATCTTGATATCCTTATGGATCTATGGAAAGAGATCCCTTCTCCTGCAAATACCCTTTAAAGCTTAACAATTTAAACATATGTGAGTACATACCTTTGATAGCTTTTGCAGGTAGTGGCACCATCTAGTAGCAGCGGTAAAAACTCTTAAAAGACTTCGAGGGTGACTGCAACTGATACAACAACTGATACTTCAACTGAAACTATAATTGATACTGTAACTGATTCTGAAACTGCAACTGCAACTTAGGGTTTTATGAGGAAACCCTAATTTTTTTTCAAACTTCAAATTTTGAAATTCTGATCCAGGGGATAGAAGCGCTGAGATGAGGTGAGTAAGCTGGTGTAGTCGGATTTCTGAAAATCCAAATTTTACCCCCTCAAACTTGACCAACGGATTTCTGGACTGGTGCTTTTGGTTTCTGGTGCTTCTGGTTTTCTGGTACTTCTGGTACTTTGGTACTTCTAGTTTTTTGGTACTTCTGGTACTCTGGTACTAGTATTTTTGGTACTTTGTGAAAACTAGGGTTTCACTTTCCGGGAGATCTACCCACTGAAAAGGTGTGCTGAAGGTGCCAAAGAGTTCCTTGGGTTAGGGTGCACTTTTCTAGATGGTTTTGAGGCTGAAAATCTTCTTCAATAAAAATCCCTAATTTTCTTGTATGACAACAGTGACGTTTTTCCTTTTGCTTCTGAAGAATGCTTGTGCAATGGGTTCTTTCAAGACCTATGCTCTGATATCATGTTGAGTTTTCATAGCATTAGGTTAAGCATGAAGTTCATTCAATTTCATCATGTCTTAACCATAAACAAGAATGTTGCAGCAACCAAGATCACATGAAGAAGCACCATGCACAAGAACACAAGATATATCCTGGGAAACCCTTCTCAAACAAGGGAAAAAAACCTAGCCAAATCCTTTGCTATAATCTTCAAGCGAAAGACCTTTACCACCAAGAATATCCTAGCACACAAGAGGGTGCACAAAATCCTAGAAACCCTAGCGCCCAAGAGAGGTGCACAACTTTGACCAGGAAGTGTACTTGCTGAAATTTCCAAAACTTGCAAGTGAGTGTGTGTCTACAATGAAAGATTTCATCTTACTTATATTAGACTTGTCCTGTCAACTAAAGTGTCTATTGGCACAATAGGGCCGACCTCACTTAGACATATTATTTATTTATTATTATTATAATTAATATTAATTATCTTTTACAGTTTATCTTTAGACACAATAAGATAGGGCCGACCTGTACCCTTTACACAATAACTAGGGTTACAGGTAGGTCTGACTCTTGAAAAACATATAGCAAAGGATCTATACACCCACTAGTGCTCATCCACTAGGGGCACATCCATAGGGATGTCATGGACCTGATTCACTGCATCACACAGATGAACCAGGTCTTCACATATGTACCTGTGCTTGTCCACAGGCACGTTTGCTCGACATATATGCTTTCTCACTGCCACCAACAGGAGGATCATCTGGAGTTTTCTCATCAACTCTGCTGCTGCTCAAAGGAGGCCATCACCTCATCTTCATTTCTATTCACATGATGATGTGCCCAACGCTTTTTAGGGATTTCCCACATTCACCTTGTGCTTAGCCACATGCACGTCCTAACTTAATAGATCACTCTTACATCGGATAATCATCTGGAGTTCTTCTCTCTCACGTCATGGAGGAGGCCATATACATTCCTAGTCCCTGTCCCAGGCTGGAACCACGAACCCTTTATTAGGGGCTTTCTCTCAGGTTTGTAAGCTGAGAGTAAGACTTCACATGGCTGCTATATTCCACATCTCACAGGTTTGTAAGCTGAAGGATGTCTCCTATAGCTGAATTCATCAACAGGGATACCCTCAAAGTATTCTAAGATGCTCCTCCAATGAGGAAAATTCCAGAAACATGCCAACGTCTAGCATCAAAGAGTGGAATGGTAACACGTGTGGGATGAATGAGGTCCAAAACAGGGGGTGGCTCCTCCAAATAGGCTCAAACATCTACATGGAAGGTTTCCATAGTAAAATAATAACCTCAAACCATACAATCAATGCCCAAAAATCATGGAAGGATTCTCCCCAAGACAAAATATGTCCACACGTGCCATATGAGTCATCAAACAACTAGTAAAACGTCCTCCAAGGAAGTTAGCCCTCAAAACAAGTGCAAAATGTCTCCAAATGAGTGAATGAAGAGAAAACTCAATAATCTAGAACATGGCATGTCATGAGAGGACCAATGCATGTAGAAATAGCTGCAAAGTGCCCAGGGCAATGTTACCAGTGCCTAGGGATTTGTGAACTACCTCAAGATTTGTGAAACTACCTTAGGAATCGTGTCTTTGAGTGAATGAAGAGAGAACTCAAGAATATAGGACATGGCATATCATGAGAGGACCAATGCATGTAGAAATAGCTGCAAAGTGCCCAGGGTGATGTTACCAGTTCCTAGGGATTTGTGAACTATCTCAACATTTGTGAAACTACCTCGGGAATCGTGTCTTTTCATGAGAAACTCTAGAGTCATCTCTAGGAGCCCATTACCAAAGTGTGAAAAATATATAAAGGGGATCCATGCTTAGGCATAAGACTCTCGAAGTCATGGGCAGTCACAATACCGAACCAAATACAATGAGTAGTTGGGGCCTAGGCCAAGCCTTGCCTGAACTTTGTAAATCTTGATGCCATGATGCTTTTCAAATCCTCCTAGCCATTATCCTACTTCAATAATTCTTTTTAGGAAGAATGCCCATATTGTGACTATTATCCCCATTTTGTGGATAACTAAGGATATTATGTCTCGAGGCCCTTAGGTTGCAGATATGGAGTATCGAGAGACTACATAACCAGTAGTAACCTTTTGCACAGTTGGAGACCCTTCTCACCACCACAAAGGTCTCATATTTCCAAATGGCATCCACCACATCAGCTGGCTTCTGAAAGGCAGTGGGCGTTGCTCCATGAGGTACAAGTTAGTATTATGGTGAGCATCATTTCAATATTTAAGGCATTTAAGTATGTTGTATCTTAGATTGCTCTAGATTTCATGATATATGCTTGGACATTATGCCTTTTTCCCTGCTTCACCTTGGTGGTTGACATTGTGCCCTAGTAAGTGGTTATCCTTGGGGATGGGTTTGCTACTAGGAACTCCCTTGAAGAGCCATCTTACCATTCCCGACCATACTTACCACTTTCCATCACTATTTCCCCCCATTTCCTTATCTCTTGGGATTTTAGGGTGTACTGTTGGCCCTCGACCAAATTTTGAGGAAATCTTGGTCAGGTTTTACCACTTTTTGGACTTCGACACAGTGATCGAGGAAGGAGCGCCCAGGCGAAGCTGAGATCGCGGATCTCACTTGTTTTGTGGAATTAGCAAGGGGTTCATTAGGGTTTTTGTAATGGGTTATGGGATGTCGACCCATGGGTTTACCCATGATTATGCCTTTTTGTAAGGAATGTAAAATTATAAATAAGTAAGAATGTAATGTAGAAAGAGAGTGACTAGCTATGTGCAAAAGAGGCTTAGAGAGAGGAGTCTAAGTGGATAAGTGCAAGTGGTTTTGAGTTGCTTTGTACAACAGACTGTATATGTAAGGCTTTGTGCTTGATAGAGGAGTTGGCTCTGTGCCTTGACCTGATTTTGGGAAGGTGGATCTGGTGCTTAGTGCGTATATCACTTGTCTGGTGCAAAGCTTGGCTTTGTGGCTTAGTGCATAGGATCAGATGAATGTAAGAGATTGAATACTAATGGAGAAGAAGAAGTTGGTGGACGTAGCCCCACACTGGGTTGAACCACGTATATCATGTGTTGATGGTTTTCTTTGTGCTATGATGTTTATGTTGTGGTTTTGCTTAGTGCATTGATTGTTATGTATGATAGATAGATCTATGAATGCTTAGTGCTTTATTTATGTTGAATGTGCTAGATCTAACTTATGATGCTAAGTGCGATGTGTATTTTGTCATTCTTACTGCACCGATCTATCCTTAGGGTTTGGTCTGCGATGTGAATGAAGTTGATAAACTAATGCATGTTATCTTCTAAGTACTTTGCGAAGTGTTATAATCACAGATCTATTTCCCATGTTCGTTACAGACACCTGAGTCCTGTAACCCCCTCTGCCTCTACCTCGAGTGAGACTTCGTCTGCCTCGTAGGTGTTGCCGAAAGGGCCGGTAGTTAGGGTTTTGTTGGTGCGTTTTTGAAGCGTTGAACCCTGGGTTTGCCCCTGTGCCAACAAATGGTTTCGTTGTCGGGACCTGAAACTGTGATTGTTGGGAAATGAAGTAAAGAAAAGAGAGGATCTGTGCGTAGATCTGTTGTTGTAGTGCGCAATATTCTACTTGACTTGCGAAGCTTTGTGCCAAGAGAGTAAATTGTTCCGAAGACAAGAGGTAAGATCTTAAAAGAGGTAAATCTTTGTGCTTTGATAGAGGTAGGATAAGCGAATTTTTTTGTTTCGGAAGCATGAATTTAGGTTTGTTTAATAGATTCCGTCCTAGTCTGAAAGCTAGGGTATAGTTGGAAGAAAGAGTTGATCTGAATAAATTTAATATAAATGAAGAAAAATATGTTATTCCTATGCATAGATAAAAAAATTTAATAATAAGTGGATGCAGGAACCTAGAAAGAATTTTTGCAGATTGCAGGTCCAACACTGTGATCCTAGTGGGCAATACAAGAGAGGTTGGGGAACGAATAAAAGAAAGAGAGGATTGACACTATGTTAGAACTGCAGAAGACCAAGACATCTTGCTAAGGAATGCCTTGGTATAGGTCCTTTTTGTATTTATTGTAAAATTATTGGTCATGAAGTTGACGATTGTCCAAGGATGATTGCTAAAGTTGAAAGGATGAACATGAGACAAGAGAAATATGAAGAAAGTCAAGAGAATAAGAACATGTTAGAGAATTAGAAAGAGAACAGATCAGAGGAAGCTCAGACTACATTAGCGCAGTTGAAAGAAATGATAGATGTTCATAAAGATGTCAGTTTTCCAGAGATCTTGAAGGTAAAACAACGAATAAATGCAAGAATAAGAGACTTTGACATAGACTGTGTTTTGGATGAGGAAACACAAGTGAATATTATGACATAAGATACTTGAGAAATTTTGGGGAAACCTACTGTGGTACCTTCATTAGGAAGGATAGGCTTGTTTAAAGGAAAGATGATAACCCTATGTGGAAGAGTTACTAATGTACATGTTATCATTCATGGAACATAGACTGAAGAGGAATTTGAAGTTATTAAGTTTGTTGAGAACAACGCCTCGTTCCCACTTTTGTTAGGAAATGCTTGGATTGAGAAGGATCAGATCAGAAAGAAAGCAGAGGAAGAAGCTACAGAAAAGAAAAAGCAAGAAATAAGGGATTTCATAGCTAGAAAAATAGATCGACTGATAGAAGAACAAGAAGTTAAGTCGAAGCTACAGAAGGCAAGAGAATTAGCTGACGAAGTTTAAAGAACGCAAGAAGGTTTGAAGGATCTATCTATGTAAGAAAGTAGAATACCTAGCCTGGAATTAATAAGAGAAGAGGTATTAACTTCGAACCCTTTGAGAGCACATCAACAGTGCGAAGTCACTATGATAGGAGAAGATAAGAATGAGAATGGAAAGAAGAATCCAGAAAATGTTAGAGAAACTAAGATCACAGGAAAGAAGGCAAGAAAGCTCAGTAAGAAGAAAGCCAAGTTGGAAACGCTATGGAAGACTTTGCAGGAGGCAGGTTTGCAGGATTTGAACCTTGCCAGAACAGCAGAACCGTGCAGAATGGGACTTCGCCCTGGCGAAGCTATATGACCATTGGAGGTGCCCCGACCGTTAGAACGATGCTCTAGAAAGGCTAGGAAACACATTTATGGGTGAATAGACCGTGTTTGGGACGTTGAGACCGCGCCATAACAGGCATATTCACATTTATGGAAGCATTCCTGCTCGTTGGAGGAATCTGTTACAACGCTTGCTTATTTTACCCGTCGAACGTTGCGCTGGGACCACTTTTTGCTACCTGTGATTATCTGATACAAGAAGAGAGTTGATTGTGTGTCGAGCTGTTATTCATAATCTAGATGTCGTTGTCCATTTGTCCACTTATCCGTTCGCCTACCCCGACCTGTCCGTTTAACAGTGAGAATTTCGGTCGAACGCACCGAGTTAGAGAAGTTCGTCGAGGAGGTTCTTAAGAAGTTTATGGTTGATAAATCTATGTCTGAAGGAGTAAAGTCATCGTCGACCAGGGGACTCCAGGCTTCCCCTTCGACTGGATGATGTTCGAGCCGTGTCAACCCCACGGCCGAGCAATGAGGTAAGCATCGAGGAGATATGGAGAATGCAAAGTAGATCCCATTGATCTTACCGGATTATATCTCGCCCTTGGCTGGAGCGGTTAACCACGACAACATCCCACAGGACTTCGAGTACACTTTGATCACCGCATACATCTCGAAAGGAATACGCGTAGTTGGGAGTCAGTTGGGACAGATCCCACTGCTGAAGAACAGTGACTTCAACCTTGGAGATAGAAAGAACTACGCGATGCTCGCGCCTCATAGATATTTGACGAAGACCACTGGGAAGAAGCCTTGCCTGGTCTCCCAGCCTTGGATTAAGGAGTTCGTGTAGTCCACGATACTGAACGTGATGAAGATCCCTCATTTTGGCCGACATCATGAGGTTAACGCTTGCATTAAACTCCTCCTGTCGTGCTACCATGGTAGATACCTGTGGCTCGATAGGCAGATTATTGTGGAGCCGATGCTGATCCACCAGATTACAGGATTAAGCATGTAGGGACCCGACCCTCAACAGTTTTACCCAGGGAAGACCTCAGATCGCTCCCTGGCATAGTGCATCAAAGAGGCATACGATGAAGTTGAGAAGGGAAAGCGAGGCTACAAGGTAGCCTCTATCTAGGATGGTGCAGTGCGCCTCGCTTGCCAACTTATAGCTGGCAAGATTGTCAGAAAGAATCGCCCCACACAGGTCACCGGGTTTGTAGTGGACCTCGCAGGAAAATGCGTGGAGGGAATGCAGATGAATTAGGTGAGTTACCTCGTCAACGAGCTCGAGAAAGACAACCGTGAAGCTCAAGATCAGGGATACGAGTTCCATTTTAGCTGGCTACTCGTACTGATTGCATTTGTCGCTTGGCAAATGTCGAAAGGAGCCACCTTCCTGGAGATTGAACCATCAGAGCCGTTGGCCGCAAGGTTCTCTACCTTGTGGTACACCAACAACATGTCGAAGCAATGGCAGTCGAACGATGTGTTCCATGTGTACAATCAACAACTGAAGGTTTCCATTGAGTCGTTCACATGCGTGACACTGCACACCTTACACGAGTACAGACCGATAGCCAAGTTCTGCTCAAATCCACATTTTATTTATATAACTACGCACAGAGATGAGAGCAAGGAGGAGTTGCAATCTTATTACAAGTTGACAGACAAAGACATCGAGCAGATCACAAAGGAATGGCCAGAAGAATTCCAGACCCCTGTCGCTGATGCCGAACTCTCCGACACTGATATTATAGGAAGCCCCTTGGTCACCTGGTTCAAGCATGCATGACAATCCAGTGCGAAAAAGAAGAAGAAAAAGGAGGAAGTTCAGAATATAGAGACTAATGAGGAGGATAGCGCCTCGGAAGAAAGTGGATCTCACTCGCCCGCAAGATGAGGAGGAGGAGAAGACGAAGTAAATGGATAAGGAGGAGGGGATGAAGGAGAAAAGCAAGGAGAAGGTGAAGTTACACCACCGAAAGACCCCCTTACTGAAACAGTAACTCCGCAGAAGAGGAAAATTTCTCCGCAGAAACCTTCGGCAAGAAAGAAGACCCGCGCCAGTAAGCCCTAGTTGGAGGCCATGCTCATAGAAGATGATATCGGTCTAGTCCGCAGAGCGATGGAGGATGCATCCAAAGATCTCTTGCAGAGATATGGAGTGAAGCAAGAAAAACTGTATGAAAGGGTTGAGAAGGAGCTGAAGGAGATTCAACGAGCTATTCAATTGATCCGCGTAGTACCTACTGCGCCTTCCTCGTCGGAGATTGCAAAATTGGGGGATGAGCCCGCCCAATTGAGAAGATTAGCATATGCAACAGAGGCTCGACTTCAGAGAGTCGAAGAAGAAAAAGAGAAGGCCACAGAAGCCCTGAAGCAAGAGAAAGAGGAGGTATTAGAGAAACTACGAGTTGTGCGGTACTGTGTAACCGCTTATGAAAATGAGAAAGATGAGTTCTAGGCGATGCTCGAGGAAGACAAAGCAAAGATACAGAGGGAAAAGGACCAGCTGCTCACAGAGCAGGCTACGGTCAAAGAAGCAGTGAGCAAAGCACTTCGCTCTGTGTCAGGCTTGGCACAGGAGGAACATGAGTCAGTCGAGGTTCAAGTGGTGAAGCTCGCTGAGGCCATCCAGTAGCTTCAAGCAAGAATAACGGAGTTGGAGATCCAAGCAGTATCGAGCACTTCGCAGGAGGTGGGAGATCAGAGGGAGGAAGCTGCTAAGAGTGCAGTTGGAAGGATTAGGGCCCTCACCTCAGAATGCAAGCAATTGAGCGATAGAAGCGCACAGACTTATGAATGCCTCATAGAAGATCTAGAGCTAAGGAAACTGGAAGTGCAGTTACAGGAGGCACAACAGCAGCCACTGTCAGTACAGGTGTAGATGAATCTACTCACTGCGGTAGAAAGAATGAAGAGATCTCAGGAACAATGCGCAGTTCAACAACAGATTACTGCCATTTAGGGCAGGGTAATGGAAGTCGCGTAGAAGCTGCAACCTGTGCAAGATGAAGCCTAGAAGGTGTTTGAAGAGATTGAGGGACAAGGCTCACAACTGGACCAAGTGGTTGCGACAGTGTAACAACGCCTGGAAGGGCCTATTAGAGAGTAGATGATCCAAGAGCTTGCTGAGCAGGAGGCTAGGCGAAGCAGCAAGTCGAGGCAGCTTGAGTGAAGCTCGAGGCCTTTGAAGTAGCATTGTTCAGATCTGAGTGACTCGGAATGAGTCACAGGTGAGTGTTGGGGGCATGTTGGCCCTCGACCAAGTTTTGAGGAAATCTTGGTTAGGTTTGACCACTTTTTGGACTTCGACATAGTGATCGAGGAAGGAGCGCCTAGGCGAAGCTGAGATCGCGGATCTCACTTGTTTTGTGGACCCAACAAGGGGTTCATTAGGGTTTTTGTAATGGGTTATGGGATGTCAGCCCATGGGTTTACCCATGATTAGGCCTTTTTGTAAGGAATGTAAGAATGTAATGTAGAAAGGGAGTGACTAGCTATGTGCAAAATAGGCTTAGAGAGCGGAGTCTCAGTGGCTAAGTGCAAGTGGTTCTAAGTTGCTTTGTACAATACACTGTATATGTAAGGCTCTGTGCTTGATAGAGGAGTTGGCTCTGTGCCTTGACCTGATTTTGGGAAGGTGGATCTGGTGTTTAGTGCGCAGTTCACCTGTCCGGTGCAAAGCTTGGCTCTGTGGCTTAGTGCACATGAGCAGATGAATGTAAGAGATTGAAGACTAATAGAGAAGAAGAAGAAGTTGATGGACATAGCCCCACACTGGGGTAAACCACGTATATCATGTTTTGATGGTTTGCTTTGTGCTGTGATGTTTATGCTGTGGATCTACTTAGTGCATTGATTGTTATGTATGATAGATAGATCTATGAATGCTTAGTGCTTTATTTATGTTGAATGTGCTAGATCTAACTTATGATGCTCAGTGCGATGTGTATTTTGTCATTCTTACTGCGTCGATCTATCCTTAGGGTTTGTTCTGCGATGTGAATGAAGTTGATAAACTAATGCATGTTATCTTCTAAGTACTTTGCGAAGTGTTATAATCATAGATTTGTGTCCCAGCTTGGTTACAGACACCTGAATCATGTAACCCCCCCTGCCTCTACCTCGGGTGAGACTTCGCCTGCCTCGTAGGTGTTGCTGAAAGGGTCGGTAGTTAGGGTTTTGTTGGTGCGCTGTTGAAGCGTTGAACCCTGGGTCTGCCCTTGTGCCAACAGTACTGACCCAAGAAGGGGTTGTCCCTCATTCTATGGGAAGAAGGGGATGAAGGCCCAGAGGAATTGATGTTGGGTAAAAGATAGAATCCTATGTATGAACCTTATAGATGCTTTGCCCATGGATCACCCAAGAAAGCAATGAAACTATTATCTTTGAGAAAAGGGGGACCCACAATAAAATATGATTAAGAATGCTTAAAAGGTTAGTTGGAGGATAGGAGGTCTCATCACAAGCCGACCTATCATGTCCATGAATATCTAGTGGTATGAAATTACCATCATCTAGTCACCAACCCAGGGTAATGGCTCTCAGTTGCATGGCAGAGAGAAAAGGGGTCTCATTACGAGCCAACCTTTTCATTTCCACTAGGTGTTTGTGAGTGACATTGCCATTATCTGGACACCACGCCAGGGAAGTGACCTTCAACCTTTCCTTCAAGTTATGAAAGAATGAAAGAACGGAAAATAATGGGCTTGGAAAAAGTGCATTGCGGACGAAGGTACCACACACCCTCTACAAAGGCACCCATGAATGAGACACTCTACCCATGAAGGCACCCTCTACAAATCTCTTTCTTTGGAGCACTGTTCCTTGAGCCTTTGGCTCTCTTGCCTCATTGAGGCATCCCCTTTCAACCACTACAAATTGCTGCTGTAATAGACACCAACCTACAGCCATTAGGGCTGCATTAACCCTAGGTAACTAACCCTAACTAGCTCCTAAACTAACCCTAGACTAGGCCTAAATTTCTTCCCTAACCCTCTACTAACCTAGGCGTATCCTTTGAGCCATTTACAAGTAATTTGTGTTGGATAATTTTGTTGATACAGGGCTTGGTTTGCTACAGCCATAAGGCTGATAACTTGACTGCAGAAACTCTATTATAAAACCATTTATAACTTGTGCTTTAACCATCAAAATTTGCTAGAAGTTTGCCAACTTGTTCTATTTGGTTTAAGCCAATTCTGGGGTGGTTTCTTTATGGATTTCATTGGCTGATTTTACCGCTGTTGTAACATTTTTCTACAGCCATAAGGCTGATAATATTTCTTCAGTAAGCTTTTATTTCAACCTTGATATTTGTGCTAAAGTTGTTGCTTAATCATTGGCGAGTTAATCTAGCTTCCACTAGCTTTATCTCTTGTTTATTTATCACATACTTAGCAGTTATTTTGCGGCCCTTGTTATCTCTATTGAGCTGGTATATATCATTTATTGTTGCTGCAAAATAGGGACATCAAGCTTAACTTTCTTGTCCAACTAACATAACACTATATGCTTGGTTTTCCTTGTGTCTTGGGCAGGTATTCACACTTGGCAGGTCACTCGACTTACTTGGCAACCCTTGGACCTTCCCAAGACTTCATTTCAACCCTTTCACATCATTTATATTTGACCTCTAGGGACTTCATCTCCATATTTCCTCCATCTTCATCTCGTTCCCCCTAGGGTCACTAGGATTCCCCCCTTGAGGCTCACATCTAAAGTGATGGGGACACATGCCTAAGGTGATAGTGGGTAGGTGACCTCTTAGTTGTCGCCAATTAGTGGTTGGGTCGGGCTTTAACCAACCTACAACTTGTGCGGTAACAATGACGATTCCACCCAGAAGGTAATCCAAAGGAAAACCAAAACAAAAAATTGAGCAAACACCAAAATAACAAAGGAAGAAGGAAAGGACTTACCCTAAGATGTCTTCCCTCCAAGTGGTAGGCTTACCCTTCAAATGGATTGATCTCTAAAGCTTGTAGTAGTCTTGAGAAAACACAGAAAGTCATTAGTGCACCAAAATAAGCCAAGAGAAAAGAGCTTTAAGAATTGACACCAATACCTCAATAGGTAGATATTCAACCAAATTGTATTCTCAAAGAAGTATCCAACAACAACAACAACTGGAATGAGAGGATGATCCTCTATTTATATAGGATGCTTCATCATCCTTCTCATTCAATATTATTTTCTATTTCCTTAGATCTAGACTAGGAAAACTACAAAAATTACTTGTCTTTTAGCTAACTAAAGGAAACCAAGTCAAATACCATAAAGACGTGCCACATATACAATAATTCCTTCAAGAGAGGAGGCCTTCCAAAAATAGAAGTTGAACTCGGGTTCAAAGAGGCTCAACATCTCCTCGAAGAATGCTAAGATGCTCCTCGAATGAACGAGGTCCACAAGAGGGGGAGACTCCTCCAAATAGGCTTAGACATCTACATGGGAGGTCTCCACGGTAAAAGAATAGCCTCAAACCATGCAATCAATTCCTAAAAATCATGGAAGGACTCTCCCTAAGTCAAAATTTGTCCACACATGCCATACGAGCCATTGAACGACTAGTAGAAAGTTCTCGAAGGAAGTCGGCCCTCAAAACAAGTGCAAAATGCCTCCAAATGAGTGAATGAAGAGAGCGCTCAAGAATCTAGGACATGGCATGTCGTGAGAGGACCAATGCATGTAGAAATAGTCGCAAAGTGCCCAAGGTAATGTGACCAGTGCATAGGGATCTATGAACTACCTCAAGATTTGTGAAACTACCTCAAGAATCATGTCTTTGCATGAGAAACTCTAGAGTCCTCTTCAAGAATCCATGGCCAAAGTGTGAAAAATATATAAAGGGGATCCATGCTTATGCATTGGATAGTGTGCTTTCATATGTATGACAACCTTTATAACATGAGAAACACTTATACATAAAGATGAAGTGAAAAATCCTAGAGGTTCTTTAGTTCATGTGTCCTAGTTGATCCACCCCAAGATTGTCGCTTACCTAACCTGACCATAAATAACCTCCAAGTGATAGTCAACCAAGCCATAAGAGCAAGGACTATCCTGAAATGGGGACTAAGTATGGGCCATGACCAACAAAAAAGGGTCTAAATATACCACTTGAACTAGCACCCTGGTGAAAGGTCCCAACATAGGTGCTAACTAGGGAAACAAAATGGGAAGTGCACCACTGTCACCTTAGTACACTTTCCCCTTCACTCGAGGCCAAGTCCTAGAAGCCAAGGGGGGTATCCCTATTTGATTTAGTAAACCTCTTTAAGTGAATTATGATCATGCACTTATGATTTACTTTAATGAATCCAAAATATACGTAACAAGACCATGCACAAGGATTCAAATAAGTGATTAAATGTTTTAAAGAAAAACAACTAGAAACAATAGCAATAGCCACAAGTATGTCCACTTGAAAGAAAGGGTTAGGAGCTCATGGATGTGTGTTACAAATCTGATATGTAAGATAAACAACATCAAAAACTTCAGATTTGTATTTTTATGGCTATCACTCAGCCACTGAAACTTTAAAGAGGTACGAACCACTTTTAGGCTACTTTAGGGCACACAAAGTGAAACCAATCACCATAAATCAATGGTGCAATGTGTGCTTGTGATTACCAATTGATTAGATGCTAAGAAAGGACAAGCTTAGGGCTGTCCTTCGACTTCTAATTTTTTTTTATAATAAAATAACAGAGTATGAAAAATACCATCCATGGGAGAGAGTAGGCACTAGAAATCAAGACCTCTTTGATGTTTCCCCTTGGGCAAGAGATATGATATGCAACAACAATCCAACAAGTGTTAGAAACAAGTTCTAAGGATGTATAACCATGAACTGAGAAATAACTTGTAAAATAGATGGTGAATCCCCATAGGGTTTTCATGTTAACACTTGGAATTCAGCAAAATGATATCTAAATAAAAGATTAGCAACAATAAGCACTTTAGAGACTAAATTCACTACTAGATTTATAATATAAACTTGTATAAACAATCTAGAAATGAAATGGAGGCTAGTTTTGAGTAAGAATACACTTTTAAGCACTAAACCCTAGCCTTAGGGTCTCACCAAATCTGATTTTTATTGCTGCAATTTAATTTCCAGATTTGAGAAATGCCTAAAATCAGCCCACAAATTGTTAGATAAAACCTTGAAGCACCTTTTTATAGGATCATTTTTCCTTCTTAGGGTTAGAAATCAACAATTAAGCACAAACCATTGAATAAGCTAGTCTAAGAAATGCAATGAATTGTTAACTTTGCACTAGACTATGAAAGAAATCTAAATAAAGATTTTTTTTTTATTTTTCACCATTCGATTTCTTTCTAAATCAAAAAAAGTAAAACTTTTAGATTTTTAGGGTTTTCTGGTTGGTGAGAGATGACAAGTGTCTTTCTCCAATTAGGGCTTATGGAGTCAAGAAGTAATGCCCCTTTAATATTTGGTCACTTCTATCTTAAGTATTAGAGCAAGAGATTAGAACCCGAAGGGTAGAAAAATCTCTAACCTAATTGGGATAAGGTATGAGGACCAAGGCCCTACAAGAAGGGATTCCACAAGGGAAATGTTGATGGTTGTAGCATCGAACAAGTACTTCCACGTTGGCTTGTGTCTAGCATGTGGAAGTCGTCCTGAATGCCTCTCAGAACCTTAGGAGATTCACTTTATTAAATGAATGTACTTTTGTAATAAAGTGAGTTTAATTTAATTAAATGCTAAAGTAATTGACATTAGTAATTAAATTAAGTCCTAGCCGTTAGATCCAAAATGAACGCGAGATTAGATCTCATTCAAAGATCACTTTAGGAGATACATGGTATTGGACTTAGGGTAAACTCATGGTTATTAAAGACAACTTGGGTGAGAGGAGGAGACAAAATGATGGTATGCAAAGAGTGAGTGAGCACATAGGTGTGTCGAGGCAGGGGCCGAGGAAAGGCAGCAAGGAGATAACATCTAGGAGGGCTAGGCTATTGCTGCAGTGTATTCCTCAGAAGGGCCATTATCTCAGGACGAGAGCCCTGATTTTATTTAATAAAATCATCAGAGATCTGGTTATCCTTTAAGGGTTTTTGTAGGGGTTGTTTACCCGAATATCTTTGTGCAATGTGTTTGGTTTATGATTTTTGCTTCCGCTAAATTTATCATTGAGTAACCTAGCTATGTATTGATTTAGTAAATGTGTTTTGCTTAGAATTAACCACTGGTTGTTATGTTGATAGAATTCAACAGAAAAATCCTTAACCAACAACATCAAGTATGGCTTGAATAAAATACCTAAAACCCTTGTTAAGAAACCAAAGGAAAAACAAGACAAGAGATTGGGCACTTACCAAACCAACAAAGGAAGATGGAAGAGATAGAAACCTTAGATGTCTTCCTTCCAAGTGGTTAATTAACCCTTCAAATGGATCGATCTAATATTTGATGCACCGAGAAAACAACCAAGAAAGAGATAGCTCCAAGCCTCCAGGAATTGACACCAAAACACCCAATAGGTAGATTTTCAACAAATTGTAATCTCAAATAATGTCCAACAACAACAACAAATTGGATCGAGAGCCTTTATTTATAGATGAGGCTTCTATATCCATCTCATTCTTTACTATTTTTATCTCCCTAAAATTAGCCCAAGAGAATATCAAAAAGTGACTTGTCATCCACACAATGAAGGAGAATAAGTTATATATAAGTAAAACATGCCACATGTACATAAAACCCTCATGACAAAGTGATGTCTTATGAAAAGAGGGGCCAATTTGGTGAAGAATCTCAACATTCCCTCGAAGAAGTGAAATGGAAGCCTCAAAACATGGTGTAGTATCCTCCCAAGCCAAGAAATGTGCAACATCTAGCCTCAAATGGTGGAGCAATCTCATGAATGATGTGAAAAGTACCCCAATAAGTGGATGGCTCCTCAAACTATGCTCATAGATCCTTAAAAATTGCCTCCAAAGTGTGGCCTTGTTCTCATCTCAAGAAAAGATGCCTTCATAAAGGGTGGGGGATGACCCTCCAAGTCAAAATATGTCATAAACCCCCAAACTGCTAGAACAAAACCCCATGTGTGAGGTCGACCCTCATAGTAAGCAATAAATGGCTCAAAAAGTGATGAATTGAGAGGGATCTCTAGAATGCTCAACGTGGCATGTCAAGAGGACATCCATGCATGCATAAATCACGGGGCTTCACCGGGAAACCAATATGATATCACATATGTTCATATTGGGGGCGAAAAATCAATGAAATGGCTAGGCAATATATTGGCCAATATTAAGGGGGGGAGGGGTTTTTTAAATAGTATAAAGGAATATTGGTATTCGGGGGGGAGGGGGATGTGAGGGCGGGCGAGTGGGGAGGTGGCCACCGTGCACGCCCACATTCAATGAGACAGTTTGAAGTCAAAACCCTTACTCAGTTTTTAGGCGAGCGACAAACATTCTAGGCATTTGAACTTCGAAACCCTAATTCATTGTTTAGCTGTTGTGAGGTGGGCGACAAACATTCAACACTCAAATCTTATTGAGGGTCTTCAACAACGATCTGAGCAAGCTCACTGATTTGGAGAAGTTGTAGGTGAGTTGCAGTACCCAATTTGATCTGCAGAGGAATTTTGACTGTTCCATTACATTTGGAGCTATGATTTTAGTGAAATTTTCCTTTCATACTCTCATATAAGTTTCCTCTCCGTTGTTTTATCTTTTCCCATGAATTGTATTTTCTGAGAATATAGAATAGGGATATTTTTGGTCATTTACAAATGATTTGTATCATGATGGCTACAACGAGATGCCTTTTTGTTGGGCATTTCTCACTATATTTAGATGACTTTCTGTTGGCTACATCGAGATGCATTTCTATTGGGCATTATTCAAGTTATTTAGATGAATTTCCGTATGGAATAATTGATAATTAAAGAGTTGATTTCAAACTGATTTCTATCATATTCCATTTTTCTAGGCTATATCCATGTCCCTTTGGATCCTCATATAATCATTTTATTGTCGATTTCAGTCTCGGCATTCAGTCACTTGTTGGTAGCCTATCTCCATAGATATTTTATTGAGGGTTTAATTATGAGCTTCCCGGGGTCCCAGGTGGATGATGTTGGAGTTTATAAGGATGTGGTAAATACCACTGTTGAAAAAGTCGGCATCGGCAAAAAGTCGGCGAGGGTCCAGAAAACATCGTTTCGGGAAAAGTTGGCAAAAATTCGGAAAACTACGACAAACATTAAAAAATACAAAATATATTCATTTTTTTCAAAATTTTAAACATATAAAGCAACAACAACAATAGATAAACACATTGGCACATAAATATGGAGAAAGCAACAACAAACAAAAATGACAAAAAAACTAAAAAATATGGTTTATGAGGATGATTTCCACTGACTGGCCAGGACTTTTATGAAAAGGTCCCGACTTTTTCAAATTAGAAAAAATCATTGGCCACGACTTTTATGAAAAATTCCCGACTTTTTCAAATTAGAAAAAATCACGATTTTTTCTAGCCAATTTTTCGTCAGTTGAAAAAAATCGTGAAAAATCGCAGGTTTTTTCAACACTGGTAAATACAACACAAGATTTTATTGTAGACATCCCTAAAGATTTAATTGATGTCCATCGGTTTGGTCGCGGTTTTTTCTAGCCGATTTTTCGTCGACCGGAAAAAGTCACGAAAAATCGTAGGCTTTTTCAACACTAGTAAATACAACACAAGATTTTATTGTAGACATCCCAAAATATTTAATTGATGTCCATTGGTTTGGTCATCCATTAATATAGTGAGATCCCAATGCATTGCACTGACATCCCAATGCATCCATTGGTTAGGTCATCCATAAATATAGAGAGATCCCAATGCATTGCAATTCAAAATGGAACGGAATGCTAGTATTTCATATTTTAAATATTTTTCAATTATTTCATTAAACATATATAACAATTTTCATGTTGTAGTCTTCCTTACCCACCTCTTTATGTCATTTCCATGTCTAACCAATTTTGAATGATAATTAGGAATATGAAAGTAAATATGTTTTTTTGTAACTAAGTTTGAATTTTGATTTTTTATTTCTATGCTAGTTCTGGTTACTTCAACATTCTCTCTAGATTCTGGGTTCACATGACTCGGTCTTCTAAGTAAGATCATCATCTATTTATGTGTTAGTCCCCACTCTTTTATCAGTCTCTTTGTATTCCCGATTCATAAGACTAATCTGGCTAGTATGATCACTCTTAATGACAATTTCTTCACCATTCCCTTGAAATTCTAGGTTTGAATGTTCAAGTTGCTTGGCATAATGATCCACTATATTCATGCTAAGATAAGAAGTTTGCATTGATTGTTGATAACCATCAATCACTAAAGACATTACATAGAGAAAATTCATTTTCCAACTCAGTTCTACTATCCTTGCTCATTAGTCAATAGATAAGTTTATCTTGTTTTTTTTTTAAATTTCTGGCAATTCTTTATATATGTTTGTGGTTCATAATCTGTGTGGTTCGTATTTATATAAAGGAGTATTTTCCCTCCATGTAGCAAAAATAATTCTAAGATTTTAAAATATATTTTGTATTAGCTTTTGAATATTTCTGTCTGTGGTCTTTGCTGGTTGGTTTTAAATTGATTGTCTCTGCTAGCTGGTGCTCTTACTGTTCGACTGCATAGTCTCTGGTTGGTCTAGATCTTTTAGAAAATTAATTTGAGAATGGCTAAAACCCTCACATTCGAGAAGCTCAGATATTGATAGATTAAAATTAAGTTTTGTTTGGGCATCTTTCGTCTCCCATTTTTGTTGATTTAAAGTTTCTATTGGCACATCATAAAGTAGGGAAGAAGAAAGTTTATTTCATGCTTTGATATGCTATTTGTATCCAGATAAGTGCCATTTGCAGCTTTGGTAGAGATCGTGGATTTATTTAAGTGCATTGCTTGACAAGATGTAGATGTTGCCAAAACAACTTTTTAATAAAAATTGGAGGTTGTATTTACACTGATTGTAATGTTGACATGCAACTTGCATGAATACAACTATTTATAATGAATTATGTCTGTACATGTTTTTCTGATAAGATGATGTTGAGAAATGTATTCGTAGGAGATACCATTGTGGGTGTACTAGATTAAACAGAGTATTAGACTTTTGACGAGTTACGTTAAGATACTAAGATTAAAACTTTCTTCCATATAAAGCATGTATATCTGGGTTTACTTTCATGAATACCATTTAAAATGAAAAACTAGTTGTTCTATATTAGACTTGAAAAAAAATTAAGTGCAAGGACTATTTTTATTGAATGTCTGGGCATTTGGAGTGGTGTATTAGGACTCCAGTGAACCTAATACAGCCCACAAAATTCCAGACAAAGTATTCCTGTTCAAATCTGGGCTAATTTTATGAAAATTAGACTTGGTGAGGATTTTTCCATTAAATCCATTTATATTGAATATCTGGGAATTTGGAGTGATGTATTAGGACTCCAATGAACCTAATATAGCCTAGAAAATCCCAGACAAAGTATCCCTCTCAAATCTGGGCTGATTTTTGGAGATTAAGCTTCAAACACAGTCCATTGACAATAGAG
>ML782667.1:200223-265840 GCA_009831015.1 Picea engelmannii
ATTGAAACTAACTCCTAGACATTGTAATTAAAATCAACTTAGTAACTTAGGGACAACCCCCCTTGGCTTCCCTAGGAGTAAGCCTAGACGGAAGAAGTTCTTGTCAAGGTGACAGTGTGGGCGGGAACTTAGACATTGTGTCTCCGAGGGCACACTAAGTGAGCGGGACTTAGCTCACGTCTGCAAGTGTGCATAAGGGCGACAACAGGGTGTATGTTGTCTTATCTGGAGTAGAACTAAGAGGCAACAAGATTCATACATATAGATAGATACATATGAAGAGTTCTGAGAGTATCTGAAAATCTTTTATGAACACCCACTCTGTTTTGTGTTTGAATGATTTTATAACTTTATGATTTGGTTATCTACGTTCCAATTAATTGTAACAGTATTTAAATGATACAGTTAAGAGAAGGTAATCTCTTTCACATTGGGAAACTAAAAATATAGGAAGAAACCTTTTGCTTTCACATTTTCAAAATGTGAAATACCAAATACATAAAATCTGAACTAAATTTTATTGGAGAGAAATTGATAAGTAATGCAGTATTGCAAATCTTTTGTTCCCCTTTGATATTTTGGATGTTAACAAATGTTGAAGAACACGCAGACTATAGGAAAGAAAACTTTATTATGCCATTCTAGCAAAAATAAAGGAATATAAATAAAGAAAATTAGGTTTTATTTATATTTCAACAGGGCTATGTTACATTATTAACATACACAGCAGGCCATTGGCCTGTTGTGTATGCCAGTTGGCATACACATCAGCACAATGGGATATTGTGTATGCCAATTGGAATACACAACAGCCATGCCAATGGATGGGCTGCTGTGTATGCCAATTGGCATACACAATAGCCCAACTGGCATACACAACAGCCCAATTGGCATACACAACAGCCAGGCCAATGGGTTGTTGTGTATCCCAATTGGCATACACAACAGGCCAATGGATGGGATGTTGTGTATGCCAATTGGCATACAGAGTTGCCTATTGGCATACACAACATGCCAATTGGAATACACAGTTGCCCATTGGCATGTTGTGTATGCCAATGGGTTGTTGTGTATGCCAATTGGCATACACAACATCCCATCCATTGGCCTGCTTGGCTGTTGTGTATGCCAATTGGGCTATTGTGTATGCCAATTGGCATACATAGCAGCCCATTGGCCTGGCCTGGCCTGTTTTGTATGCCAATTGGGTTAATGTGTATGCCAATTGGCACACATAGAAGCCCATTGGCCTGGTTGTTGTGTATTCCACAATGGGATGTTGTTCATGCCGCAATGGGCTGATGTGTATGCCCATTGGCCTGGCCTGCTGTGTATGCCAATTGGCATAGACAATAGCCCAATTGGCATACACAACAACCAGGCAAATGGGATGTTGTGTATCCCAACTAGAATACACAACATGCCAATGGATGGGATGTTGTGTATCCCAAGTGGCATACACAACAGTCTATTGGCATACATAACATCACATCCATTGGCTTGTTGTATATGCCAATTGGTATACACAACAGCCCATTGGGCTATTGTATATGACAATTGGCATACACAACAACCCATTGGCCTGGCTGCTGTGTATGCCAATTGGCATACATAGCAGGCCAATGGATGGGATGGTGTGTATGCCAATTGGCATACACAACAACCCATTGTTTTATTTATATTTCAACAATGGCTATGTTACATTATTGACATACACAACAGACCATTGGCCTATTGTGTATGCCAATTGGCATACACATCAGGACAATGGGTTGTTGTGTATGCCAATTAGCATAAAAAACATTCCATTGGCCTGGCTGCTGTGTATGTCAATTGGCATACACAACAACCAAGCCAATGGGCTGTTGTGTATTCCAATTGGAATACACAATATCTCAATTGGCATACACAACAACCGAGCCAATGGGTTGTTGTGTATGCAAATTGACATACACAATAGTCCAATGGATGGGATGTTATGTATGCCAATTGGCATACACAACTAGCCAATGGATGGGCTGGGTTGCTGTGTATGCCAATGGGTTGCTATGTATGCCAATTGGCATACACAACAACCCATCGAGTGGCCTATTGTGTATGCCATTTGGCATACACCACAACCCATTGGCCTGGTTGTTATGTATGCAAATGGATTGTTGTGTATGCCAATTGGCATACAGAGAAACCCATTGGCATGTCGGCTGTTGTGTATGCCAGTTGGCATACACAACAACCCATTGGCATGTTGTATATGCCAATTGGGATACATAGTAGATAGGCCAATGGCCTATAGTGTATACCAAATGGCATACACACTAGGCCAATGGATGGATTGTTGTGTATGCTAATTGACATACACAACAACCATGCCAATGGGCTGTTGTGTATGCCAATTGGCATACACAACATGCCAATGGGCTGTTGTTTGTGCCAGTTGGCATGCCCAACATTCCAATGGGTTGTTGTGTGTGCCAATTGGAATACACAACATCCCATACACACAGCAACCCATTGGCCTGATGTGTAGAAAACCATAAAAATAAATGTCTTCAGTGTGTCACCTTGTTGTGGGCTTGGCTACAGAAGTAGATCGTGAATTGAGTGTCATTTATTTCAAAAATAGACTGGTGTTTGTTGATTGCATATCCAATTCTGTGGAAAGAGATTTTGTTTCCTCACATTGTCCTTGCCTATAATTACTTGCTTGGTGTGTTTACAAGCTTTTGAGATTTTAATTTCTTAATAGTATAATATTTTGGGTATAATCCAGTTTTCATCTTATTGTTTTGATGCCTATCAGGTGTTTCTCAAAGATGATCAGACAAGATTGATTCACAAAGAATTTTTTAGAAAAACACCAAGTAAAGAAGCACATGCATGGAAACTCATTGTAGATCTTTGACTTTCGGGTTTGTTTTAACTGGGAACTGTGATTTGTTTAAAGCATACTAAGGAAAATAACACACATGTGTTGGACACTCACCCTGGGCTTCCAGCTTTTAGGGTATCCTCTTGATGTTGGTTTTGTTTTCATTATACATGTGATGTATTTGGAGGGAACATGGTTCACATCTTCAATAATGTAACACAAAAAGTTCAATATGTACTTAAATTTTGAAGGTTTTTTTTTTTTTTTTAAATACAAATGGTTGTTATCTATGCTTGGATATTAGTTGAACTGATTAATTGATTGTTTTTAGAGGTACTCACAATGCACATTTATTGAAGTTTTAATTTGTTAATTTTGGTTCTTTACTTTTTTTTCTTTCTACCAATTGTATGCAAATTGATGGCCAAAATCAGGTATTGAACATAACCTTGGTTTGTGACCTTTGCATCTATTATCAACAAAACAATCTATAGGATCAATAGTTGCATATATCGCAACACATCTTCAAGAGAGCCACTTATGTATCTATAGGACACACCCCATTTTGAGGTATATTTTGGCTTCCAACCTTTAGCTCCTTATGATATTCTAGTTGTTATCCCTACTTCATCCAAATCCTACCAACAAAAGGAGCAAGGCAAATTTTCTTCTTTTGTGCAGAATTTGGCCAAGGTTTATAGTAGAGTCCATCCTTCAACAAACGTAGGCCAAGGACAACGTATTGCATTATCAACATTGAGTTGAACCACAAATTCATGTTGGTGAGAGATTTTGGCTCCACTTGGATAATTGGTGCTTCAAAAATCAATAGCATCACAAGATCAAGCCTATATGGTATGGTTTGTATGGTCCTTACACACCATCACTCATAAAATGGGTATGAACACCTTAAAAGTTGGATTTACCACCTCAACTTGCCATCCGTGATGCAGGGAATGTCAAGCAACTTAAGCTGTATGAACCCCCTCACTTGTAGTAATTTGTTCCAATCACATATCCAGACAAAGTAGTCAGAATTGGAACCAATCTATTTTTCTCCAAAATTATGAACTGGTCTGGAACCAACTAAAGAATTGGTATATGTGATGCAAGGAATGCCAAGCAACTTAAACTATATGAACCCCCTCACTTGTAGTAATATGTTATGATCACATATCCGGACAAAGTAGTCAGAATTAGAACCAAACTGGTTTTCCCCAAAATTATGAATTGGGCTCGAAACAATTGAATAATTGGTATTAGAATTGGTCAAAGAAGTTACCACATAGCTTGATAGAGCATCAATAGAACAAATTTTGATTCATACCTCTGAAATGATGTAGAAAAACCAACACAATAGTTATGATGTTGAAACATACTTATTTCTAATGGCGTTCTGACAACACTAATGCTGGCCAAAATTTATAACCAAATATAGTAGTGATTGTTGGTTCTAATTACAATTAACTAGATGTTTTTAAAGAAGTGTGCTAGGTTTATATGTTTCCAAAATAATGTTTACAATGGAGGTACTAATGTGAGTGTTCAGGTGGTGAACAATGTGGTTTTCAAATATGTCTCTAGTGGTGACAAAATATGGTTTTGGGGACAAGGTTCTTGATGCAAGAGAAACTAGAAAGCATGCTTCTAAGACATGAAAATAGATCATAAGCAATCCATAAGGGTTGAAGGTGCCTTCTAAATGTCTTAAATGGTGGTGATAAAATCCACCAAGGCAAGTGAAGGTATGAATGAGAAATTATAGTAAACTACATCCAATATGATGAAATACAAGGGATCTCTCATTATTTGTCTCATGTTCTCTTGCAATTCCACGAGTATGCCACTTGGTGATAAACCTATGGCTACCCACTACAATACCTCTTTGCAAGTCATGGACAAAGGGTTACCACCCTCCTAGGTCAAGAAACATATGGATTTGAATGATTTGGGTGACTCATTAAGATATATCACTCCAACCTAAGCTTTAAAATCAACTTAGATGGCACACCCCTTGTTTGATTATTTTTTAATTACCTTTGTGATTTGTGATTTGTGATTTGCGAGTGTAAACTAGTTTCGTCATGTTTGCATACTAAGGATAGAAATAAAAAGGGGTATTAAAAATGCCATGAAAAAATGGATACCTAGGATATCTAGAAAAAACAAGGGGTTTTAAAATTGTACATATGTATTGGGAGGGGGGTCAACAAAAGGATTTTAGGTTTTTTTCAATATTTTGTGAAATTAGGGGTATTCTTTATTATCCCACGAACGAATGTGCTATGTTACAATTTCATTGAGTGTAGCCCATGTTATCAGTGCCTTGGGATACATGTACTGCCTCGAGAAACATGAAATTGAGTGAGTGTCTCCAGAATTATCTCAAATGGCCAAAGTGTGACAAATACATATGATGGGGGTCCATGCTTAGGCACAAGATAATTGTGCTTTAAATAGGTATGACAACCGTTACAACATGAGCAACACTTTTACATGACATGCAAAGAAGTGACAAGGACTGGAGGCTCCCCTAGATCACGATTCTTATTAGATCCATCCCAAGATGCGTGCATGCCTACCCAGATCATAAATGACCAACATGGTGACACATTACTGACACTAAGGGGTAGTCAAAGCCATAAGAGCAATTGATATCTTGAAATGGGGACCAAAACCGATCATGACTGACCACAAGGGGTGTGGAGATACCTTCTAGGCCCCTCATTGATACATAAACATCTAAGCATGGCTCAATACAATACATGAGTACAAATATAACCACACTTTTGGCTCATCATGATTTAATGATATACATAGTCTACTCAAACGATGGATCAAATACAATGAAAAAATATAGGGTGCAATGAAGTGAATATGAGGTGTAATAGTTGGCTCCAACTCGAGGACATGTGCTCATCTCAAGAGTTCAAGAGAACTCTAAAAGCTGCAAAAGTTACAGACCCGAGACATTTTCATCAAATGGATGTCAAATGGAAGGGAGGGTCAAGACACAAGTGCCTTTTCCCCTTCCCTAAGATATAAATAAATCCACGCGTAAATGAAATATAGCCAAGCAAATGTTATTAGCACATCTCAAAGAAAAATAGGTACATGTGAGCAACATTTACCTTTTATTCTAAACAAAATGAAAATGTAGAAATCAATAAAATGAAACACACAAGTAAGAAAGGCTAAGAAACTTGTTATTGTACAAGGATGCCCCATGACATCAAATATTACGTTGATCGAACATTTTCAAAATTTTCCCATTCACGAGCAAGGGTTGTCGTTCTCCATCTAGATGACTGAAGTAGAAAGAATTATTACCTACAAAATCTTCAATTTTGTAAGGACCCAACCAATGAATTTTGAACTTACCATGTTCAAAAGTTATTTCTTTTGAACATGAGAACCAAAACAAGATCACCTTTCTAAGGCCTTTTCATTTCTTTGTTCCACATGAGAACAAGATCACCTTTCTAAGACCTTGGGTGAGCTTTCTTGTTGAACTTTGTCTTCATATTTTCTTAACTCTTTCCTAGATGATCAAAGGCGTGTCTACAATTCTTGTCAAGATCGATCAATTGGTTGATTCTATTTTGCATTGCATGTTGATCTACATTATCTTATAAACCATGATCTTCAGGTGAACTGGCAATGTTACATCCATCCTGTAAACAAATTCAAATAGTCCTTTTCTGGTTGAGTCTTTATCAATTATTCTATAGGCACTGTTGCTACTAAAACTCTCATTAAAGGAAAGACCCACCTTGTGTAAGAGAGCTTGGGGCAATGACTAGGCAAGCCACCCACTATCACCTCAGTGGCCTTGCCTGTACACTTTAATGCTATGGTTTCTAACCTAAGGAGGTTATTCCTAGAAGGTCAAGACTAAGTTTTATCGTTGTATTTGAAATGGGAAGGTTCGGGACTTGGTTTGACTTGGAGTTTCTATCTTCTCTTAGGGGTAAAGTGCATCAAGTACGAGAGAAGGGAAACCAAGAAGATTAATTGATAATGAGCTCAAAGTGAATATGACTTAGACAACAATGCTCAATTGAAAAAGTGCTTGGAACATAAAATGTTTGTAGTGCATCATGTTATCAAAGAATCTAGCACTTGTGCAAAGTATTCACAAGATGTTAAGCTTGCGTAACCACTGAAAGTAATAGCCATTGTCACCTAGGAAAGTACTTCCCTCAATTTAGAGATGGATGAGGATCCAACACAAGGGAGGCTTCCCTTGTGACCTCAAGGGATCCTATAGCAAGCTAGAGGCAAATCTTCGACCCCCTATCTTGGTCACTTGGTAAGATAATCCAGGTCTAGGGAAATGGGAAAGGTTGGGATGAATTTAGACAAGGTAATTGATTGTATGTGTGTGTGAGAAGTGTTTCAATGCATTTAATGGCAAGTACCAAGTCTTAAAGAATGAATAATGAGCCCCAGAGCACTAACTATCAAAGAGAAAGGCTTGTTGTAATAAAACTTGCAGTAAATAGTGATATACTTCAACATATAACAGTCTTATGACAACAACAATATATCATCTCTAATTCAACAAATAAATGAATGAAAATATGTCTAATAACCATAGAAATTCTTGCAAATTATCCACCAATAGTTGCATGAAGTTAAGAGAGTGAAATAGATTAGTTATAAGCAATATGAATAAGCCCTAATGGTTGTAGCAAACATTTATAACAACAAGAAGAAATTTACTTAGTTTGCCAAGCGTCGAGTTATATTGAGCATGAGAAAGTAGTTAGGCGTCTAACTACTTAGTTGCTTTGAGAGAGAGGTGATAAATTGAGGTTTTGTATCACTTTGTGAGCTTAAGACTAGTGTCTTATTATCTCCTAGGGAAAATGGAGTAAAACAAAATGTTGAATTTGGACTTAGATGGCCAAGAAAAGTGAAGATTTGAAACCCTAAGACTATAGCCTCATAGGTCTAGGATCAAATATTGCAAGAAAAAAACCCTAAGGTCTATAGACTCATAAACCCTAGGTGTCATTTTCCTTCTTCTAGGATGTCTAATTTGAGATCCAAGTGAACTAGATCAAACCCTAAGGTCTATAGGCTCTGTTAATGCCCAAACTAGCAGCCTTGGGGGGATGCTAGGGGGATAGAATGATACAGTAAATGCACCATGTCACCTTAGTACATTCTCCCCTTCACTTTAGACCAACTCCTATAAACCAAGGGGGCTATCCCAAATCTTCCAACTACACACCTCAATACATGTTAGATAGACCAGTGCCTTAGTAGCCAGATGCCTTAAGAATATTCAAACAAGGGTTAGGGAAAAAACTACTATTGTATAAAGAGGGTTAGGAGAAAATTAAACGAGTAATGAGCTCTGAAATAAATAATTGTTGCAGTAATATAAAAAAACACATAAATAAATCACTTTTATGGTGAGGGAAATGACGTTCTTACCACAAAAGAGTGAGATTTCACCATACAAGCTAAGCATAAGAATTATACTTGAACAACCACTTTCTTGATGGTTCTAAATGGAAAATCTTGTTGCTCTCATAAATTTCTAGAATCTGAAATAAGATATTTAATGCAGAAAATTGCATATTTGGACCATGAAAAGTGACCCAAGAGTGCTTAGGAGCACTTGGGATGAAAATCCGTGGGTACTTCTTGTAGGGGAAATGATACATCGGTGTAAAAATATCCTAGACACAAACTAATGCAAGTGCAAATGAGACTTATCTAAAGAATTACTTCAAACTTGCAAAAAATGGTGCAAAACCCCCTAGGGTTTCACCAAAAACTCTCCCAAATAAAAAAATAACAACAACGAACATCTTAGGAGATGAATTTCACCATTAGAATGTGTTAGATAAATTCAAACAATTCGAAAGTGAAACAAGAGCAAGGGTAGGGTTAGATTTCACCTGTTAGGGTTAAACCCTAACTCTAGGGTTTCTACAATTCTGATTTTTATTGTCATAATTAATTTCTAGAATTGAATAAAACCTTAAATCAACCACACGAATGTGAGATAAGAAAATGAATGACAAATTAAGAGGGCCAATTTTCTCCTAGGGCTAAAAATCAACGATTTAGCACAATCTTGTGGAGGAAAATGTCTAGAAAAAAAAGAATAAATGTTAGCTTTACTCTAGACAATGAAATAAATATTTTTGGGGTTTATATCTGTTGAAATTTGTGCAGCTGCAAGAGCCATTCTCTGGGAGGATGGCATAAGACCTTAGCTGAAGACTAGGGCCCCTAGTACACTCCTGAGGTTTCTTAGTTTGGGACCAAGCAGTGAGAGCCATGGCAAAAGACTCTAGTGAGGGCCCCCAACATATGACTGGGGTTCTTGGTCTAGGACCAAGAAGTAAGTCCCTAGATGTGTTCTAGGGAATTCTTGCCCGGTGCTTGGATTAATTCTTGGTTCCTTGGTGGTTGATGTAAGTCTCTAGATGTGTTCTAGGGCTCCTGGATGTCTTCCAGGGAACCCTTGCTTAATGCATGGGTTGATCCTTGGTCTTGTACATTGGTGGATAATACCCTATATGTGTTCTAGGGCCCCCAGACGTGTTATGGGGAAACCTGGTCTTGGACCAGGTGGATCTTGGTGAAATACCAAGATGTGATGATGTGTGATCCTCTTCCTCTCTCCCGGGATGGTCCATGAGACCTAGGAGTAAGCTAAGAAGATGGACATAACCACATTGTTGATGTGCCCTCTTATGTAGTGATGATAAAAGTTTATAAGTCATTATGAGACTTATGTGGACATGTTTTGCCATTGTGGACCCCCTTGACTTTGTCTTAAAGTTCCCCCTTTCTTGTTGTTTTGCTTTCCCTCTTGTTTTATGTGGTGAGGGTTTTTTTAATTACTTTGATTTAATTGACATTTAATTATTTTTATTTTAGCCCTAACTCCTCTCCTTAGCTATAAAAGAAACCCTCCCCTCTAGCATTTTCACACACACTCACTCACTATTCATCCTTCTCTTGCTGCGGCTAGCTCAGGTTATCCTTCTCTTGGATGGTGCGACTCTTCTCTTGGACTCTTTGTTTAAGATCTGAGGCATGTTATCAAGTTCCTACTTGGCTGAGGGTTTCCTCTAAGTTTGTTTGTTGGTATAGAGGTGTTGGACCTCTACTTGACTACCCGAGACTACAATTTACCTCTCCTTTAGCTATCAGACTGTGTTCAAGAGAGCCGCAGGTTGACCCTTGACTGTGCAAGGGTGCCACAACCCTCTTTCGAGGCTGCTGCTGAGTTTGTTGAAGCACCAACTCCTCCGCCTCCTCTTCCTTGGTGGCCGCTGGGTGTGTTGAGGAAACAACTCCTCCTCCTCTTCCCTGGAGGCTCCTCCTCTCCCGTGCCTTTCTTTTGAAGGGTTTTACTATCTCATTTTGGAGGGTTTTTGCTATCCCTGTTGTGGTGACTTTTGTTGTCTTAATTGTGGAGATCTTTGTTGTCTTATTTGTGGAAGTTTTGTTGTCTCATGTATGGAGGTTTTGTTGTCCTTGTTGTGAAAGTTTTAATGTCTCATTTTGTGGAGTATTTGCTACTTTTGAGTTCTATAGTATCAGCTGTGGACAACATTCTTCTCCTGCCTTGCTTGTGGTCTTTCATTTGGCAAACTGCCCACCAGTCCATATGATAGAGATCAAACCCTAAAGGTTTGATCCATGAACCTTAAACTTATTTTCTGAGCATATTAAAGAGGACTACATCCACACATGTGATAGGTACATTCTTCATTGGCTAAGAGGTAAACTAAGGTTTGTTTTTGCAAAAAATGCTTGAAACCCTTGCCAAGGAGCATAGAACTAATCAAGACAAGAGACAAACCAAATTATTTTAGCGAAGAAGGAAGAGATACAAACCCTAGATGTCCTCCTTCCAAGTAGTTGATAAGTCTTGAATGGATCGATCTTGCTAGTTTATGTAGAATCTTGAATGATCACAATAGTCTTTGAAAAATACGGCAAGAAGAATAACAAAGAAAGATAGAGTTCCCAAAATTGACACCAAGAATGCACCAAGTAAAGATCTTCTATTAAATGGTTCCAAGACTAATCTCCAACAGTTGACAACAAAATGAGTGAGAGGAGTGCCTATATTTATAGATGAGGCTCTCAACTCCTCTCCACTCTTTATTCCCCAAAATTAGGCTAATAAATAAAATAAAATGATTTGTCATACACACAAATCAAAGACTAAGTCAAAGTACAATTAAATGATGCTTTACATTGTGAAAACCCCCATAGAAGGGGACGAATTCAATAAAATATGCTCCAAAAATGCTCAAATAATATCCATAAATCCTTCAAGTATGTCTCCAATGCTTGACCATGTCCATACCTAAGGTTAAGGCACCTCCATGAAGCATGTGAGTGAGCCTCCAAGTCAAACCCTCACACAATAAACACTCACTCAGTTTCTATAATATCCCAAATTCCGCTAGTCTAGGAAACTCTGTTTATGTGTGTGTATGATTAATTGTTTACAACATATAAATGAGCATACAAATAATAATGGCGAGAAAAGACTGCAAAGCTTATATTATGATATCTCTACGGAATACAAATGTCGAATGCGGCTGAATAAAATAACTTACTTGGCTAGATCAGTGACAAAAGGATCTTAACCGAAATACAATAAGTAAACTAAAATAATAGTACCTGATACTGGAAGAATGTTGCGTGATCAATGGATGTGATGTAGAATCTGCTGCAAGCCATGACAACTCATTCGGCAACTACTGCAAGTCTGGAAAGTTCGCCCTGGTGGATAGACCTCTCAGATCTATCTGGAAATTGTCCCAAACAATGCACCTTGTTGTCTTTCTCAGTCTTGGTCACTGACCGACCCTCTGCTGGTAAGCCTGGACCTTAGATGGATCCCCCTGAGGAAATGCGCCCCCTTTACTATTGGAAAACTGCGCCCTAGTGATTCCACTGAGAATCGGTTGATGTCTGTCTCACTCTGATTGCCCTAGCCCATTGTGAAATGGGTCAGAAGGATTTCCCTGGATTTGATTTGATGATTGCTCGAGCACCCCAAATGTGTCCTCCCCAAGTGCCGCAACCTCAATGGTTAGAAAATGCGCCGCAGATGATTTTTGTGTTTGAATCTGACGAGAAACTGAGAAAAAAATGCACCTTACGTTCCTCTCAACTGGGTCGAAAGGGAATCTCTGGATTCTCCCTGGATGGGACAAGTCGATTCAATACCTCCTCAGAAGCTGCACCTTCACCCTGAATAAGTGCGCACTTGATGCTGGAAACTATGAAACTGTTGTTGAAGGTTGATGGAAGACTTGTATGACCTCCCCGATGACTAGGGTGTGTCTCTCAACACTGAAATCAACCACTTGTGTATCCCTCCTAGAATCCACTGAGCTACCTCTCCTAAGATGCGCCTTTCTCCTCAATGGCAAGTCAAAATCTGCATAATGATGAATTAGGTCGCTTTACCTTCTCTTATAGTTGTCCAAAACCCTAATTCGATGTTGACTCTATTTTTAGCTCGTTTGTTCTATTTTGATCTCAAGTTGGCCTAAAAATGCTTTTAGCCACTTTTATATCAATGTCACTTTCAAATTATAACACCCTTGGCTCGAGTGACTTTTAGTAACCCTGTTTATCTCTCTCTGAAGATCCTACTCGAAAAGGGACATTACAGTCCTCCCTTTCCAAGATTGTTTTTCCTTAAGCAATACCAATCTAGGGTGCTGCAAAATCTGCTCACTCTCCTAAGTAGCATCCTCTATTGGAAGACCTCTCCCTCCGTCCAAACTCTCCCTGTTGTCCCTACTCCTCAACCTCCCCTCTTGAAACTCTAGTACCTTCTCAGGAACCAACTCCCACTGACCCTCCTCATACAAGGGTGGAAGTTCCTCGGACATGCTAATGAATCGACTTCCCCTGTCGCTGCGTCTACTCCATGGCAACATGTGAAGTCTGAAGGTCTCTTTGAAGAACAACTCTGCCCTCTGCACTACGCTGTAGTCTGTAGGAATAACGAGAAAACGCTCCAAGTTGGTCAATCTATCGATCCCTACATGTATGCCATCCTTACCCTGAGCCTTCAGAAGGTCTGTAATGAAGTCCAAGGATGAGCTTTCCCATGTCTGCTCTGGAGTGGAAAGTGGTTGAAGTAACCCTGCTGGAAGAGTCGGCTCTGACTTGTTTCGCTGACAAGTCACACACTCATCGATATGTCTCATCACATCATTTTTGAGACCATTCCAAGAAAATCTCTCTCTGACCTGCATTTAGGTTTCGAAAAACCCCTAATGGTTTGCTAGTGGGGAGTCATGTACTGCAACCAAAATCTTCTTCTCGAGACTCGATCCTGGTACTAGGTAGACTCGGTATTTGTAAAATATGACGTCGTCCATGAGTCTGTACCTATCATCCTATACTTGCCCCTCCAATATCTCACAAGCGAACTTGTTCTTGGAATATTCCATTAACAAGTGGGATTTCCAAGCTACTGAAATTTGGGCTTACCCTTCCATTCCCTTTGGATTGGTTTCATATCCTAGTCCTCTTGTGGCACAATGAGTTTGGTAATGGGTTTAGTCTTCGTCGTTGAGTTTGCCAAATCTTGAGTGCGTAAGATGGCATCCTGCAAGGTGTGAGGCCTGTATGCCTTCACCCATCCTCTCAAGGGTTCTGTGAGCCCCTCTATGAATAACATGATTAGCCTCGGTTCAGATATATCTGTCACTGCCACTGCCACCCGCTAAAACTCTGTGATGAATGCCTTTGTTGTGCCAGTTTGTCTCAACTGGGCTAGATCCATGAAATGTATCTCTGGATCCCTCCTGTCAAACCTGTCCATGAGTCTCTCTGTGAACTCCCTCTAGGAGGTGATGTGACTGTGTCCCAACTTCAATAATCCATGATGCCACCACTCATGTGCCTCACCCTCCAGGTGTATGGTAGCGAAGCTGATGGCTTCTGTCTCGATCATCTGGTTGAACTTGTAGTATGTGTCTAGCTATTGTACCTAAGCTCTGGTTGTGCATTTGGACAATTTGTGAAAATAAGGTATAGTGAGTTTACCAACTTTTCAGATGAAATCAATGTTATGTCCATGATGGTGTTGTTGTCCTCCTCTCTGAGGCTCTCTAGGGAGGTTCCTGAGTCCGAGTCCACAATACTCGACCATGGTCATGTCCTGATGGAAGTCATAGCCCAATGCTACATATTCCCTGATGTATTCTGCAATGTCATTCGCCTAAGTGGGCGACCTCTGTGCTATCCGTGGTTGTGTTGCTGTTGGAGGTGCCCTCTGAAAACTGGGGAACAATGGCATGGGAATCCTACTTGAAGAGGTGTATGTGTGAGTAGGTGACTAGGGTGTACTGCCTTCCCCTGAGTTCCCATGTGCTGAATGTGGGGCTTGTGTTCCCGTGGTGTCCACTATAGCCAATCTATCAGCCATCTGCGCCAAAGACTAAGTCATGGCCTGTTGACTAACTACTAGATTGGTGATTATCTGCATGAAGAGTGCCTCTGGTTCCATGGGGGCCTTACCACTGGCCTATGGTCTCTCATATGTCTCCTAACATCCTCTCTGCCTCATGCTCAACCTCACGCTTTTCCCTTCTCTTTGCTTCCCCTGTGTGCCTCTACCTCTTCTTCTGAGCTGGGAGGGAAATCATGTCGAGGTCTTCTCTCCTTGCGTCTGTTGTAAGTGACGTATTCGTTACCTACGTGCTCACGACCCTCTGGGTCCTCTGCTACACTCATCATCCTCAGTCACAGGCTCACAAGACTAAAGCTTTGATACCACTATAATATCCCATATTCGGCTAGTCTAGGAAACTTCGCTGATGTGTGTGTATGATTAATTGTTTACATCATATAAATGAGCATACAAATAATAATGGCGACAAAATACTGCAAATCTTATATTATGATATCTCTGCAAGGTACAAATGTCGAATGCGGCTGAATAAACTGAATCACTCGGCTACATCAGTGACAAAGGGATATTAGCCAGAATACAATAAGTAAACTAAAACAATAGTACCCGATATTGGAAGATGTTGCGGGATCTATGGATGCGATGTAGAATCTGCTGCAAGCTACGATAGCTCATTCGACAACTATTGCAAGTCTGGAAAGTTCGCCCTGGTTGCTAGACCTCTTAGATCGGCTTGGAAACTGTCCCAAACAATGCGCCTTGTTGTCTCTCTCAGTCTTGGTGACTGACAGTCCCTTTGCTAATAAGCCTGGAACTCAGATGGATCCCCCTAGGGAAATGCGCCCCCTCTGCTACTTGAAAACTGTGTCATAGGGATTCCACTGTCAGAATTCATTAATGTGTGTCTCAAACTGATCGCCCTAACCTACTGTGAAATGGGTCGGAAGGATTTCCATGGCTCTGATCCAATGTTTGCTCGGGAACCCCAAATGTGTCCTCCCCAAGTGTCGTAACCTCAACGGCTGGAAAATGTGCCCCTGATGATTTCTCCGTCAGAATCTGACTTGAAATTGAGAAAAATATGCGCCTTGCCTTCCTCTCAACTGGGTCGGAAGGGAATCTCTAAATTCTCCCTGGATTGGAAAAGTCGACTCAATACCTCCTCAAAAGCTGCACCCTCACCCTGAATAAGTGTGCCCTTGCTGCTGGAAACTATGAAACCACTGATGAAGATTGATGGAAGACCTGTGTGACCTCCCCAATGACTAGGGTGTGTCTCTCAACACCAAAATCAACCACTGGTGTATTCCTCCTAGAATCCACTGAGCTACCTCTCGTGAGATGCGCCTTTCTCCTCAATGACAAGTCAAAATCTGTATAATGATGAACTAGGTCGCATTACCTTCTCTTATCGCTGCTCGAAACCCTAATTCGCTCTTGACTCTATTTTTAGCTTCTCTGTTCTATTTTTAGCTCAATTTGGCTTAAAAATGCTTTTAGCCACTTTTAGCTCAATGTCACTTTCAAATTATAACACCCTTGGCTGGAGTGACCTCTAGTAACCTTGTTTACCCTGTCTGGCCTTGGCTATAGTCCAACGAGGATGTTTAGACTACTTATCCCTCCTCTCTGGAGATCCTACCCGGAAAGGGACATTACAGTTTCATGTTTTTCGAGGAAGTACTAGGTATTTAGGTATTAGTTATGAACCAAAGCAAAAGTACATCGAGCACAAAATAATCATGAGCCTGGGCAACACTACAACATAACCAAATATAGAATCAAACTCATGAAGTTGGGAAGGAGGAAAAAGGTCATTATGAGATGTGTTCATACAAGCTTGCTCTACCCATCTCTGAATAGGGTTGTGATAAGATGAAGGTTCATAACACCGACTCAATGGCTTCAAGGAATGGCTACCTTGGCTTTCATCACTTCCTGAGGTTTGAGAAGGAATCATAAGAAATCTGAAGAATGCCCCATGATTATCCAAGGAGAACATGGACGAAAAATGGGACATTGATTTAGATCTTAAGAAATAATTTTCTCCCAAATCATGGCTTGTTTTCCTTTTATATGTGGTTGGATTATGGAAATGCTTGCAACAAACCATAGGTTGAAAACAATTTTTCCCCATAGATAAGTTAGCATCAAAAATATAATTTCTAGTTGTATCTTAAGTGATACAACAAGATGGGGAAAAAGAAGGATGTATACCTTCACTATTAAATTCTTGTTGTCCTTGGGAATCGTGACCTTATAAGAATTTTCACCGAAATCTGAGCATAAAGGTGGTTGAAGATATTCATAGAATAACTCCAAGTGCTCAAAATAATATGTATCACAACTTCTAGGAAATCATTGGAAGTCATCACGAGAATGTTGTAATGGATCACTCCTAGATGGTTGAAGAAAATCTGTGAATATATCATATTCATATTGCCAAAAATCCTATTCAACAATGCTTATGAATGTATGTTCTAAAGGAAACAATTTTGCATTCTTGATTCTAGGTCCATTATCATCGTCATAAAGGGGATCTCCATCAAAATAAAAACAAGTTACATCCCATCTACGTCTTCCAACATGTATAAAATCATCAATGCAATCATCATGCTCTTTATTATATGAAAAACTTACTACATCCAAGAGTTCCTCCAAAACTTCTTGACTTTCCAAGTCATGAAAGGATGCATAATAGCGATCAAGCTTGGAAAAGGGTACAACTTACCATATTCTCATCTTCATGTGAAGGAGGGGAGGAAGCTTGGGTGACTTCATCGTCATCAAATGGAGGAGAAAATGCCAACATATCGTCTTCATGAGGAGGAGTACTCTCAATAAGACACCTTTTTCATGGACTTGGCCTTTAACATGATGTGCTTCATCCAAGCCTTATTCTTCAACAGATTCACGAGGTAGCTCTTGTTCTACTTCATGTGCTTGGTGAAGAATCGCTTCTTCTTGCACTTGTTCTTCAATCAAATCTTTATTGTCTTCAATAAGTTAGAAAATAATCCCTCTTCTTGGAGGGATACTGTAAGATCGTGAAGAATATCTTCATACCTTTTGAGTTCTTGGGGCCCAACGCTTGAGAAATTCTTCAATGAAAACTGTGAGATAAGGTATGAACTTTGGACTAAAAGAGTTCTTAACCCAATTCTTTTATCTTCCTACTAGAGATATTAAATAGAATCTTATTATCATATCTTCATATGTTAAATTTATCTTTGAAGTGTATTTCAAGAATTTTACAACATGATCAATAGCCATATATGGATTACCATGAAATTTTGGACAGTCATCTACCTAATCCAGAAGAAAGTGATTTGGGTATCCAAGGTTATTCTTAATATCAAGAGAAGGAAATATTTCGTGAAGTTCCCACGATGCCATAACTGCGTCATTTGAGAATATGACACCTTACCAAAACATATAAGTGGAATCACTAGATGAGCTCTCTAGACAAGGCTCATCAAGAATGCTTGTAAGATGAAGGGATTCTACCCTCAATGGAGTCGCCAGATAAGATATTGGAGCAAGGCTTTGAGGTAAGCATACCAAGAATGTGTTGTAGGAAGAATGACTTAAATCTCCCTGACAACAGTACCAAAATGTTATCACAGAATCTAACACTGTGCAAAGCCTTCACAAGATGCTAAAATTGTGTGACAATTGGAAGTAATTACCATTGCCACCTAGGAAAGTAATTCCCTTGTTTTAGTGATGGATGAGGATCGACCACAAGGGAGGCTTCCCTTGTGACCTCAAGGGATCCTATAGCTAGCTAGAGGCAAGTCTACGACCCCCTATCTTGGTCACTTGGTAAGATAGGTTAGGTCTAGGGAAATGGGAAAGCTTGGGATGAATTTAGTAAAGGTAATTGATTGTATGTGTGTGTGATAAGTGTTTCAATGCATTTAATGATAAGTACCAAGTCTTAAAGAATGAATAATGAGCCTGAGAGCACTAGCTATCAAAGAGAAAGGCTTGTTGTAATAAAACTTGCAATAAATAATAATATACTTCAACATATAACAATCTTATGACAACAACAATATATCAACTCTACAATATGTCTAATAACCATAGAAATGTTAAATTCTGAGCTTGATTTCTTATGCGGATTATTTATTTGAATTCTTCAACACTTTGATTCCATATTAATACATTTAAACGATATAGAATCATAATTGAATATCAATAATCATGTAGATACGCAAGCATGCACATCAACAATACATATACCCCGGGGAAACCCTGTACGGGGAGAAAAACCCCAACAAACGATATTCCTTTATTGCATTAATAATGTAAGATCAGTTACAAACATCCACCATGAAAACTATGCTCTTAAAGAGCTTTCCAAGTTGACTCTGACCTGACAGAGAACTAAGAGACCTTGCTGATATAGATGTATCCTAGTTGCTTTCAAAGACTGAGATATGTCAACTCTGATATGGGATGTTGAAACTCCCTCTAATTGACTGATATGCATCTCTATATGCTACCTCTAAATGCTGATCTACAACACTGATATGGATGCCTCTTTAGCACTGATATGTACCTATGTACAATGTTAAGGTTTAATCTATTATTAGGTTTCTTTTCAATTTACTATATAACCATAGCATAGGTAAGATCACTGAGAGAAAAACAATCACAAGATACACAGTATTTATCCTGGGAAACTCTCATGGGGGAGAAAACCCAACAAAACTTCCTTACTATAGATAGCCAATGCAATGCAAAGTCAATGAACCAAAACACTAGAGAATATCCAACATTGATCAATGTGCCTCTCCCTTCTTCTCCCAACTGCAATGACCAAATTTGCACACCGGATGAGCAAATGAGAGAGTGATATAATGAGGCGTTGGCTTCCTTTATTTATACAAACTGACAGGTGATGAAAATGTGTCTCTTCACTGGGCATGGTCGACTTGTCTTCTTAGTGATTAAAACCACTTTAATTAGATTGGGGACCGACTTCTCAATTTGCATATTATATTTAGGGTTTGACCAATCCACAAAAGGGGACTTGGTCAATTACAATGCCCGGCATGATCAATCCACAAAATGGGATTGATCTAATGAATAATAACTCAATAATACATATAATACTCTTTGCAGTTACAATATTTCAACGCTCTGCCTTAACAAGAAGGGTATTCTACAACATCATCAGGAGAGAGAGAGAGAGAGAGAGAGAGAGAGAGAGAGGGAAACAACATCAACAACATCTGGAACATTGATAGGCATATCTATAAATCATTGAAAGTTTTTCTTCATTATCAATATCATCATCCACAACATGGAGCTAGAATGGCATCATCATCATCCGCATCAACATGGATTAGTATAACACTAATACATAATCATCATCATCATCAATAACAACACAAGGTTGATACAACATCAACATCACAACACGAAGGCTGGAGCATCATCAAATCAACATTAGGGTGGAAATCTTCAGCACGAAGCTAGAAATCATTAACACAAAGCTGACACCTCAACAACATCAGCACGAAGCTAGCATCTCAACAACATCGACATGAGGTTGGCATCACAACAACATCAACATGAAGATGGAAATCTTCAGCATGAGGCCAGCATCACAATAACATCATCACGAAGTTGGAAATATTCAACTCAAGGTTGGCATCACCACTACTCCCCCTTTCGAGGGAGGTCCTTTCGAACTACACCAAGCTTATCTTGAAAGTGCTCAAACTTTACACGAGACATAGGCTTGGTCAACACATCTACAACCTGTTCATCTGTGCTAACATATTGGAGCTTTATGGCTCCTTTTTGCACCATATCACAGATGTAATGATATCGGATTTCTGTGTGTTTTGACTTGTCTTGGAAGACTTGTCTTGGAACACAGGGTTCTGTGTCATCTTTATGCAACTCTGGTTATCACATAGAATCACGGTTGCTTCCATCTCCAGATCGAATAGACCTGTCAACAACTTTTGAAGCCATATGGCTTCACAACTGGCAAAACATGCATCGATGTATTATGCTTCTGTCGTGCTGAGAGCAATACTTGACTGCTTCCTACTCTGCCATGAGATCATGGTTGACCCCAAATTGAAACAACATCATGAAGTGCTATTTCTGTCAGAGACACTTCTAGCCCCCAATTTGAATCGATATAACCACTCAACCTGAAGTCATGATCTCCATTATAACTGAGACCAAAATTTAATGTACTCTTAAGGTACCTCATCACATGTTTTGCAAACCAGGTGAACACGTCTGGGCTCTACCAGAAATTGATTCAAGATGTTCACAACAAAACATATATCTGCCTCGGTGTTTGTCAGATACATCAACGATCCAATGATCCGTATGTACAACGTAGCATCAATCAATTCTGACGAAGTGTCAACCAGGAGCTTCAACTTTGTTTTCACGGGTGTATTCATGAATTTGCACTCCAACATATCAAACCTTTTCAGTATTTCAATTGCATACTTCCCTTGGTTAAGGAAGATCTTCTCTAGGCTTTGCTAGACCTCAAGACCTAAGAAATAGTGCATTAGGCTAAGGTCTTTCATCTCAAATTCTGCAACGAGCTTCTTGTTACACTCAGGGATGATCTTTTCTTCTCCAGTTAGAAATAAGTCGTCCACATACAACAATAATATAATAGGCTCATCATTCATAACCTTGAAGTAAAGGTTAGAATCTGCTTTACTATTGGTAAATCCCAAGCTCGTCAGGAAATTGTCAATTCTTCCATACCAAGCTCTAGGAGGTTGTTTCAATCTGTATAGAGCCTTCTTTAATCTACATACATGAGTCTTTCCATCTTCAACTTAAAACCCTCGAAGTTGTTATATATACACTTCATCTTCTATGACACCATTTAAGAAAGTTGTTTTCATGTCCATTTGGTGTAAATTCTATTTCATCTTAGCTGCAAGGGATATGATGGTTCTGATTGAAGTGTATCTAGCTACAAGAGAACATGTCTCTTCATTGTCAATGCCTTCCTTTTGAGAAAATCCATGAGCAACAAACCTTGCTTTATATTTCTCAATACTTCCATCAACAACATGTTTTATCTTGTATAACAATTTGGAAGATACCACATCCTTGCTCTTTGGTCTGGGAACTATTTCCCATACATTATAATGGATTAGTATTCTTCTGTCATGGCATCAACCCATTCTTTCTTCTGAATAACTTCTTCAAATAAAGTAGTCTCCTTCTCTAAGAGATCACACATCAAAGCCATATAACTAGAGAATGGCTTGGGTTTCTTGACTTGTCTCATGGTTCCTTCAGGGGCACCATACTTCTCTCGATATTGAATAAGTTCCCTTGCCCAGACTAGATTTTACTTGTAGGAGATCGTCATATGGGGAGGTTCTTAAGATTGTATTATGTCATGATCTTCTAGAATCTCCTCATTAGGGTAAGTTATGACTTCCCTCACTGGTTTTGCAACTCTGGGAGCCACATGTTTTCTTCATATACTTCTTCAAGCTGGCATCTTCTTGATTTCTTGAGTGTTGCATCTTCCTCAAAGTTTACATCTCTGTTAATATCAATATGATGGTAACCTGATATGTATATTCTGAAGGCCTTAGAGACCTCACAGTATCCAACACATATTCTCTTCTTTCCTCAAGGGTCCAACGTGGTTCTCTTATCTTTTGGAAAATGTACAAATACTAGACAACCAAATATTTTGAGATGGCTTACTTTTCGCTTCTTTCCGGAGAACATCTCTTCAGGGGTCGTGAAACCAAGTGCACTATGGGACAATCTATTATGTACATACATTGTTGTTCTTGTTGCTTCTTTCCATAACTGCATTGGAAGATCTTGATCATGGATCATGGTCTTCACTGCTTCCATTATAGTTCTGTTCGTTCTTTCTGCTACACCATTTTGTTGAGGATTGAAGGGAGCGGTGAGCTCCCTCTTGTTCCCAACATATTTACAAAAGTTTACACACTCTTTTGAGGTGTAATCTCCTCCATTATCTGACCTGAGTATCCTGATCTTTCTTTCAAAGAGATTCTCTATCAAGGCTTTGAATTCCTTGAATTTATCGAACACTTCATCTTTTGATTTCAAAAAGTAAACCCAGGTTTTGCGGGAATAGTCATCAATAAAATACACATAGTATACATATCCACTGATGAAGGTTGATGGCATTGGGCCACATACATTTGAGTGAATGAGCTATAGTACTCCTTATGCTTTGTTGTCTCTCTCCGGGAAAGGATTCTTGATGTTCTTTCCTTTTTCACATTTGTTGCACACGCTTTCATGGTCAACCCTGAATTCTGGTAGACCTGTCACTGTCTTGCTTACATATGGTAATGCATTGTAGTTAATGTGAACTAATATTCTATGCCAAAATTCACATGGATTCTCAATGGAATGAGTCAAGGTTGCTTCTGAGTGACCTTTTAGCTTATACAAGCCATCTTCTTATTTTCCAATAACAATTGCTTCTTCCATGGTTTTTCCTTCGAGCCATATAAGAACTTCTCCATCTATGAAAGAAACTCTGAATCCTTTCTTATCTAAAGCTGAGATAGAAAGTAAGTTCTTTGTCAAACTTGGTAGATACAGTACATCCTTCATCTTCATTGGGGTTCCAGAATCAACTTTGTAATTTGATTCTCCTACTCCTTTGATATGGTATTGATAATCGTCTCCAAGTGTAACTTTCTGGGGAAAGTTCTTTTCTGTAAGGTAAGAGAGAATGTCTCTTTGATCTGTCATGTTGTGTGATGGCGCTGGGTATGTTACAGAATGCCAGTGTAGTTTTCCTAGCAACGAGTTCCCTTGAGATCCCAGTAGTGAGATTCTTGGTCACATGCGCCAAAGAGACCCTGATAAATGAATGGTACAATCTGATAGACTAAGAGCAGTGAAGGGGTACATTCCTTGGGTTGGGCAGGTTGAGAGGAAGAGATCTGGAGGAAATCAAGATAGCTATAGGAGAATGCCAGTGAGTTGTTGGATTATTTGAGTTGTGAGCAGATAGTGAAAAACACCCTCTTTTGTAGATTCCTATCCCTAGCTCGGATTATCTGAGTTGTGAGTGGATAGTGAAAGACACCCTCTTTTGTAGATTCCTATCCCTAGCTCGTGGGTGACTTGCTATTGAGATATAGAACAACAAGTATATGTTTGGGTGAAAAATCTATCCCAAGCAGTTGGTTACACAATTGTTTTAAAACATAAGTGTTTTATCTTGTTTATGTGTTGCATTTATGGTTTATTTTATTGTGCATTTACTCTTTGTATTAGAATGATTTATATGTTGTGTTTGTGTTTAGTAGTTGCATTCATGCTTAATTCAGAATGTTGTAGGTGCTTTTGATTAATGGTATCATAAATGGTTAAATATGCATGATTAGTAATTGGTAAGCTACAAGAACTATTAGCAACAAGATTTTTGTTATGTGTGTTTATGTTGGTAGCGCCTCATAGGAAGTTTTGGGGATGTTACATCGATTGAGTAAACTCTTGCACAGTTGGAAAGGTATCAATGTGTACAATATGGCATCTTCTTCCATAGAAGGTTTGGGCCAAAATAAATGTCGTTTGATGCTTCAAAATGGCTTCGGAAGATTTTAGATGGTTTTTTTGACCCAATTTTCCAAATTGGGACCGACCCCTAAAATGGATATGCAAGATGATTCCTCTAATTTTTTCCACATAGAAAGTACCGAGATAGATGAGCAATTGTATAATGATCCAATATGGATCATTACTCCCCATTTAGGGAGGATTTTGGTCCCAAAAATCTTTACTAAGTGAGGTGAGGAAACTTTTCCTCCACCTTCTCCTTGGAGTACCATTTTGTCTTTCCTGGAAGTTGTCCTTTCAACCCAGTCTGCCAAAGGTCATGCTGCCCATGTCTTGTTGTTCTAGACCTCTTCTGCAAAATTGTGTCCTCTACCAATTTTGCATGAGCATTTGGTGCTAAGTCCTCTGTGTTAGGTAGGACTTGCTCCTCCTGATCCAACATGGAAAGCTCATAGAGTTTCAAATTCTCCACATTTTCTACAGAGTAAATACATGTGTATGGGGGTAGACTGAGTTTGTAAGCATTATCTCTCACCTTCTCCAATACTTCAAAAGGGCCATACCATAGAGCCTTGATCTTATTATTAGGACCTTATAGTCTTTCCTTGTTTAGTTATAACCAAACATTATCTCCCACTTTGAATGATTTTTTTTTATGATGATCATGTCATGCCTCGTACATTTCCTGTGACTTATTCAGTGTCTCTTCTACTTGCAAATGGATATGCCTAATATTTTAGAAAAACTTATTTTCTTTTAATGCTTCTCCAATGGTGTCTTCCCTCTCTCCTCCTTTTTGTCCATAAAAAAAATCCAAGCAAATACTGAAAATAAGTTTCAAAAGGGGACTTATCAATAGAAGTGTGGAACACTCTATTATAAGAGTATTGAATATAGATCATATTTTCATCCCAGGTCTTTGGATGATTCTAATTGTAACCCCTAAATGTTGGACCAAAGTTTGTTTACTACTTTTTTCCCATATTTCCGTGGATGCAACATTGTAGATCTCTTGAATATTCCTATTTAGGGTATGTGTGATGGCTCAAGGGCCTAATGATGGCTCATGAGCACCTAGAGAAAAATGTCATGCTTTAAAGCCTTGGATTTTGATGTCGAACCATTACATGGTTCCTAAAAACCATCCTTGGTACACCAATCCTCAAAATGATGAATATATCTCACTTGTATGCTAATTATTTCCTATGTAGGGCTTGGCAGTTTGGGGCACTACACATGGCCTATAAGAACTAGAGTTAATTAGTGTAGCATTAAACCCTATATTTCTACCTTGCACAATGTATTATCCCATGAGAAACATATCAAGTTATGTGGATCTCAAAATGGCCACCATATGCTTCTTCCTTTTACATGGCCTGTAAGATGGCTTGGGGACTTGGACATGGCCCATGAGCCTTAAAGGTTAATTTTATGCCATAAGACTTTGTATTTTGACCGTAGACCATGGATTGAGCCATCATAATAATCCATATTGTTCCAAACCTCAAGATGTCCACTATATCTTTCTCAAACATCGGATTCTTAAGGTAGGATTTATGTGAAGGCCCAAGGCCTCTAATCTAGAGAGATGGATATTATGGCCCAATACCTTGGATTTTGGCCTCGTACCATTCCTTCATCCTTGGTAACCATCCCGATGGATAAAAACTTGAAATGACCACCATATCAAACCATACCTTCGAACATGGAATTTACATAAGAACCATGCCTAGTGTGACACTCTTCAAAATAATGAGGAGATCTCACTTGTAAGCTAAATATTCCTTATGTTGGTTGAGCCACCAAGCATGGCTTATAAACCCTCAGATAATTGTATGGCCTTAAATCCTACTTGATAAACTCAAGTCATTACTTGGGCATTGAGAACTATCCATGGGATTACAAATCTTAAAATGGCCACCACAACCTTCTTACAAGCCAAAGATTATATATGTAGGGCTTGCATTATGGCCATCAAAATGTGCATAAAACTTCAATTCTTGGGACTTTTGAGGGTGCTTTTTTTAAATGCATCACTAAAAAACTACCTCCAATTTTTTTTAAACATTGTTAGGAGGACCATCACTGATCAGAATCTGGACCAAGGGTCAAAATTTAGCCCAAAAATGAAAGTGTTCGGAATCACCTCAAAACGAACAAATGCGTATCCCTCGTCGTCACGAACCCAATGCACTTCGAACGGGGTCAAACAGACATTGGATGAGTGAGATATCGTGCTCTGTTCGATTTGCCAAACATGGAAAAAAATGCTGACTGTACAGTCCGTACAGACTGACGTGGCAAGTGTTGATGTGTCAATGCTGAGTTGGCAGTTTGGGAAAATGAGTGGTCGAATTAGATTCTGACACGTGGCATCCTTTTGTCAAATAGGGTGGTGCCACGTGGCCCAAGCATGGGCTGCCACGTGGCACCATGTTAAGTTTGGATGTTTAAAAATTTGTGGAGTTTGTGGGGATCGAACCCTGGACCTCCCCCACTGTGGAAGAGTCTTGGCAAAGGCTGCCCAACTGGTGCGCCCATGGGTAGTTCTTAACACATGTATTTAAACCTTTATTTAAATGCGCACCATGCTATATTTGGAGGAGGGTCTGGGCTGAGGCTTAGCCCCAACCCCAACCCCTGGTTTCATATATGCGCGCATATGACCTTGCCTCACATGATTTTGTGTGCGGATTCAAAACTACTCAAATGGGTAACACCCACACAGTTGGACACTTGTCAAGCGCTCATTCCACTTTGTAGCTGAGCCCCGAAATTGCACTGGGAAGTGGCCATATGGCCCCCCATGCACCCAACACCTCCGTCCTTGGGGGCTCAAAATCCGCTAACGGTGCGACATTTTGGCACCAATCACGATAATGCGCACGGTATTGGGTTTAGGCATGGGAAATGCCCAGAAGCCAGGTTACACACACACAGGTGGGAATTGGCGAACCAGAGACAACAAACTTGAAGGAGAAAAATGGCAGGAGGCCTATCTTCTTCATCTTTTAGCCAAATGAGGTGCCCAAAAAGCCCAGCTAGCGGTTTTTGGATGTTTTGAATCCATTGGCATAGTTTTCAAAGCTATTTGGAGACTTATTTTGCAGGTTTTTCTACCTTGAAGTTTCAGGAGCTCTAGGGAGCTTAGGGCCACCATTGATGGAGGCCATGCTTAGATGAGCCCAAGTCTGTTTTCTGTGACTGAATAGTCATTTTTGACTAATTGTTATGCTATGGACACATTGGGACAGGTTTCAGAGGCATTTGAGGACTTTTACAGGTGTTTTTTCCACAAGGAAGCTCATGGAAGCTCAAGGCCACATGTAGAAGAGGTCATGCCCGGATAAGCCATGGTCCGTTTTCAGAGATCTAATAGTCATTTTTGGGGTTTTTATGTATTCTATACCCAATGTTACAGTTAGTAAATCCATTGGAGTTGAGCAAAAACTTGTAAAAGAATCTTTGACAAACTAATCCCAGAGAGCCTAGTCCATTGATGGAGGCTCAAGGAGATGTTTCCCAGTTGGGGGTGAACTCCTTTATCATCTTGTCTTTGTTGTGAGTTTGCTAGTTTATTTGCTGCAATTTATGTTTGTTGTGTATTTATTTAAACTACATATTTAACCTTTTAAAGACCTCACACATAAACACCTAAAAGATGCATAAACTTGACACATACTTTCTCTTTCACAACTATGACATTGATCAACGTCATGAAGTTTATATTTTAATGGAGTAGAAGGTGCTTGCATAGAAAAACAAGTTAGCCCCTATTTTCAGATCAGGTGGTATCAGAGCATAGTTTTTCTCATGTGATTTCCATTGATAGCTAGAGTTTTAGCTGTTGGTATTATTGTGCAAGTTTTGTGTTGAAGTTTGACATCTTACAAAGATGGAGGAAGCTTCAAACAGTAAGAGTTCTTGTACATTTTCATTACCTAAGTTCTTTGACAAAGAGATGTTGAAGGAGTTTGTAACCATGAGAGATACGGTACAAGAGTTATGGGAAGATAGAAAGGAGAGCATTATCCTTCAAGAGCAGTTGATGGCCATGAAGGAGGAGAAGCACCAGCTTCTTGAAAAGTTGCATGAGATGGAGACTCAACTCCATGAGGCAAGGGAAACCCTTACCAAGTACATGCATGAACATGAGGTATGTAATGTTGTTTTTTCTTCAAACTCCTCTCAAGATGAATGCTTTGGTGTTTTTGAAAATCACACTAGAGGAATAGGGTCCAAGTTATTGTTAAAAATGGGCTATGAAGGTAGAGGGTTAGGAAAACATGCATAAGGCATTGTTGAGCCTATTGTTGTTGAGGAGAGGCCCAAGTATTGTGGTCTTGGATATGAACAGAAAGATGGATCATATTCCAAAGTTGAAGAGACAAGGGAAAAAGTTCCAAGAACAACTTTTGTTGCAAGTGAAATCCCTCAAGCATGCAAAGTGTGTGTTCAAGATGAATGCACATGTGTGAAACAAAAGAGTTGTAACAGCCATGAGGACAAGAATATCTTTGTTGGTCTTCAAAAGAGAGCTAATAACTCTTCAAATTCACCTCCTCAAGAAGGCAATAAAGGTGAATGTTCAAGAACTTTTGTTGCAAGTTCAATCCCTCAAGCATGCAAAGTATGTGTTCAAGATGAATGCAAATGTGTGAAACAAAAGAGTTGTGACAGCCATGAGGACAAGAACATTTTTTTTGGTCTTCAAAAGAGAGCTAGTAACTCTTCAAATTCACCTCCTCAAGAAGGCGATAAAGGTGAATGTTCAAGGTATATTTATGCCTATCATTCAGTTGATTTTGATTATGTTAAGCGTGGTAAATTTGCATGTAAAAATGGGAGAAAAAGTCCATGTACATATTGTGGTTTAGATAACCATCATGTTTCAAGATGTTGGAAAAGATTGACCACATTCATGAAACTTTCCAAGCAAAGGCAACTTGAAAAGATGCAAAATATTTGCACTCACTGCCAGAAGAGGGGTCATCTCATTGACCAATGTTGGACATTGCATCCAACCACTCCTCCACATCACAAGAAGCAAATGGATAAAGAGACTGGAAATAATGGAAGAGGAGATTCCATCATTGATGTGAGTCAAGATGATTAACAAGAAGACAATTTTCAGCAGAAAAAGTCACCATTGAATTGGCTTGGTAAGAAATGGTTAGATTTCTTGAACAAGTAAGGCTTGCATTTCTTTGTTTGTAGATGCACATTTCAGCCTTATGTATTCTTTTATGTTGAAAGTATGACAAGTTGCAACAGTTTATCATAACTTGTATGATGCAAGTTTGCATGTGAATGCAATTCATTTGAAGGCATTTGTGTTGTTGCACAACTTCGCCAGGAGGATGTAAAAGATGGGTATGATACTCACTTATTGCAGCGATATAGCTTTTCATTTCAGCTCTTATGTACCCACATGTTTTTGGGCTTATGCACTTATGTTTTTACTTGAAGGAGAGTTGAAGAGCTATGCACATGCATGTAATTTTGTCTGTGTGAACAGTGAACTTTTTGAAAGTTTCATTATGAGTGACTCATAATTGTAGCATGGTTGTGTATCATGAATGTCAACTTGTCATTTTGGAATGTCGATATGTTTCAAATGAGTCTCGACTTGTGTCGATGTTGTCTTGACGACTATGTTGTGTCGATCATGTTTTTCGACTTATGTTTAGTCGATGGTGTTTGTTGGCTTGTAAGTCGATATTGAGTACAACAAGATGCATTAAAATGCCATGTACTTTGATGAAGTACAAGATGTGACCATTTACTTGAAAAGCAAAAAGACTTTGTTGGCATCATTTTCAGTCTTGTATAAAGTTTGTTTTCAAGATTGATGGTTTTCTTGGTTTATGAAAAGATGTCGCAGGAAAGTATTTTGCAACCATTGTAGAGAGAATTGTGTCGACGTCAAAGAGTTCACAAGAGGGACTTGATTCTCAGTGGGAAGGTTGTCAGTCTTCCAAGCACAAAGAGAACAGTGGGTCAACAACAGCCATAGGATAGTGGTTGAGGGACATAGCCAGTTGCAGTGCAAGGCATGTCAAGGTACCCAAGTGATTGCCAAAAAGAATTTTCAAGTAGAATCAGTTGATAGAACTTGAAAGTAGAAGAGTATTGAAGCTCAGGCAGATAATCATCAGCTTTTGTGGGTCCAAAAGCCTTTCAGTGGGAAGGTGTGATCAGAATCTGGACCAGGGGTCAAAATTTAGCCCCAAAGTGAAAGTGTTTGGAATCGCCTCAAAATGAATAGGTGTGCATCCCTCGTCGTCACGAACCCAACGCACTTCGAATGGGGTCAACCGAACGTCAGATGAGTGAGATATCGTGATCTGTTTGATTTGCCAAACTGGGAAAAAATGTTGACTGCACAGTCCGTACAGACTGACATGGCAGGGGTACAACCGCTGACGTGGCAGCTGACGTGGCAAGTGTTGACGTGTCAATGCTGAGTTGGCAGTTTGGGCAAATGAGTGGTCGAATTAGATTCCGACACGTGGCATCCTTTTTTCAAATAGGGTGGTGCCACGTAGCCCAGACATGGGCTGCCACGTGGCACCATGTTAAGTTCGGATGTTTAAAAATTTGTGGAGTCCGTGGGGATCGAACCTTGGACCTCCCCCACCGTGGAAGAGTCTTGGCAAAGGCTGCCCAACTGGCGTGCCCATGGGTAGTTCTTAACACATATGTATTTAAACCTTTATTTAAATGCGCGCCATGTTATATTTGGAGTGGGGTTCGGGCTGGGGCTTAGCCCCAACCCTAGCCCTCGGTTTCATATATGCGTGCATATGACCTTGCCTCACATGCTTTTGCGTGCGGATTCAAAACTACTCAAATGGGTAACACCCACACAGTTGGACACTTGTCGAGCTCGTTCCACTTTGTAGCTGAGCCCTGAAATTGCACTGGGAAGTGGCCATATGGCCCCCCATGCACCCAACACCTCCGTCCTTGGGGGCTCAAAATCCGCTAATGGTGCGAAATTTTGGCACCAATCACGGGAATGCACGCGGTGTTGGGTTTAGGCATGGGAAATTCCTAGAAGCTAGGTTACACACACATAGGTGGGAATTGGCGAACCAGAGAGAACAAGCTTGAAGGAGAAAAATGGTAGGAGGCCTATCTTCTTCATCTTTTAGCCAAATGAGGTGCCCAAAAAGCCCAACTAGGGGTTTTTGGATGTTTTGAATCTATTGGCATAGTTTTCAAATCCATTTGGAGACTTATTTTGTAGGTTTTTCTACCTTGAAGTTTCAAAAGCTCTAAGGAGCTTAGGGCCACCATTGATGGAGGCCATGCTTAGATGAACCCAAGTCTGTTTTCTGTGACTGAATAGTCATTTTTGACTAATTGTTATGCTCTAGACACATTGGGACAGGTTTCAGAGGAATTTGAGGACTTTTACAAGTGTTTTTTCCACAAGGAAGCTCATGGAAGCTCAAGGCCACATGTAGAAGAGGTCATGCCCGGATGAGCCATGGGCCGTTTTCAGAGATCTAATAGTCATTTTTGGGGTTTTTATGTATTCTATACCCAATGTTACAGTCAGTAAATCCATTGGATTTGAGCAACAACTTGTAAAATAATCTTTGACAAACTAATCCCAGAGAGCCTAGTCCATTGATGGAGACTCAAGGAGATGTAACCCAGTTGGGGATGAACTCCTTTATCATCTTGTCTTTGTTGTGAGTTTGTTGGTTTATTTACTACAAGTTATGTTTGTTGTGTATTTATTTAAACCACAAATTTAACCTTTCAAAGACCTCACACATAAACACCTAAAAGATGCATAAACTTGACACATACTTTCTCTTGCACAACTATGACATTGAGCAATGTATTGAAGTTTATATTTTAATGGAGTAGAGGGTGCTTACATAGAAAAAAAAGTTAGCCCCCTATTTTCAGATCAATCACTAGCCTGAACCTCCAATAGCCTAGCTTAAGGAAATTTCTTCCATTCAATTTAATTTATTCACTTTAGAAGTCATTATTCTCTATTGAAAAAAGTGTTTCTTGAACTTATAGAATTATGTAAAAGGGTCATATAAACAATGACACTTCATACACACTCTTCTTTCTCCTTTTCAATAAATTAAACCACTATCAAATACAAGTATACTTCCCTCGTATGTGAACAAACCTCTTAGAGATTGTGTTTGCTTGGCATTTATCTCTATGTTTTTTAATCACTCGATTCTTCTCTCACCCTTGAGCTGCACCCAAGGATCAAATGTCAATATTTCACTTCCTTTCAAGACTCTTCATCTCTTCATAGAAGGGCATTAAATTATTCCCTCCACAAAAGAAATTTAAAATGGAAAATCACTTGTTAATAATGAAGCGAGTTTTTCCCATATCTTTCCAAACTAAGGATAATTGTTAGGACATGTCAATATTTAAATCTTAAGACTCAAAGCTCGAAACTCAAGAGGTATGAATTACAAAGTAGTATAATATATTTTTTGATTGATTGACTTGTACTTTCTAAATGGTAAAAGTTATTTTTTCATGGATATACAACGACACAACTAGCATCACTAATCCCAATGTTGACTCTCATAATTACAAGAAGGAATGTTACAATAGTTGTAAAACTTGCTTAAAAAGATTTTGCTAGCCTACTATAAATATTTATGTTATAAAATCATTATATTATATTATTATATTACAAAAATTTATTAAAATTTAATATTAAAAAATGTTATGATATTGATAATGTATGTTTTTCATAATTGAGTTTTTTCATTCCAATATATTAGAATATATTTCAATAATATTTATTTAAAATATTAAAAGAAGCACAAATGTTTAAAAATCTATCTCACTACGACAATTATATTCTAAAATTAAAGAATGTGTATCTATTTTCCTAAAATATCCTATCTCATTACGACAATCATATCCTAAAATATCTTTTGGTATGTCTCTATATCATAGTATGTCTTTTATGTGTATCCGCATATTTTGATTAAGCTCTTATTTTGATTTTTACATAGGAATAGATGGAGATTTAAGTACTTTGTCAAAAATATGGAATAATTGGTAAGTACTAGTAGGTTCAACATTAAATTGGAAGAACGATGTGGATTATTTTGGTACAAATCTTCTATGGAGGAATATGTCATATTCTACACATCAATACCTTTCCAACAATACAAAAATTGCCTTAATCAGTGTATTGTCCCTCGAACTTCCTCTCAGACGCTACCAACTGAAACACACATAAAACAAAAGGTTTCTTCTAACAGTTCATGTTGCTTACTAGTTACTAATCATACAAATTTAACCATTTATGATACCATTAATTAAATGCACCTACAACATTCTAAATTAAGTATCAATGCATCTACTAAACTCAAACACATCAACATATAAATCATTCTTATACACAAAGTAAATGCAACACTGAAAAAAGATAAAACACTTATATTTTAAAACAATTGTGCAACCAACTGCTTGGGAGAGACAATCCATCCAACCGTAGACCTTTTGTTCAATATCTCAAAAGGAATTCACCCCCTAGTTGGGGCTAGGAATCCAAAAAAGAGGATGTCTTTCACTGTCCACTCACAACTTAGATAATCCCACAACCCACTGTCATTCTCCTAGAGTTATCTCGATTTCCTCCAGCTCTCTTCCTCTCGACCTGCCCAACCCAAGGAATGTGCCCCTTCACTTCTCTCAGTCCATTGGGATGTACCATTTGTTTATCAGGGTCACTCTAGCATTGGTGACCAAGAATCTCACTACTAGGAAGTCGAGGGAACTCGCTACTAGGAAAACTACACTGGCATTCTCCTACAACTATCTTTATTTTCCTTCATCTCTCTTCCTCTTGACCCACACAACCTAAGTAATGTACCCCTTCACTATTCTCAGTCCATCGGGCTGTACCATTCGTTTATCAGGGTCTCTCCGACCTAGGTGACCACTAATATCACTACTAGGAACTCAAGGGAATTCCCTACTAGGAAAAATACCAGGAAAACAATAATAGGAATCTCAGGGTCTCTCCGACCTAGGTGACCACTAATCTCACTACTAGGAACTCAAGGGAATTCCCTACTAGGAAAAATACCAGGAAAACAATAATATGAATCTTAATGCTCAAGTGCAACTCATATAGGAGTTCACTCGTCAGGCCTGACAACCTGGTTCTTCTACACACTTGATAGCTTACTTATTTAGTCCTCACAGCTCCAAAACATTCCTGAAATCGTCCATTGTTGTTTTCTCTAGCTCAAGTGAAACTCTTCATGTTGTCTACTCTCCCCCATAAAAAAACATGACTGACTAAATCTTCCCTCTGTCCCATACCAATTTCCTCTATTTGATTGCTTTCTTGACTTACAGTCTTTCCCAAGTTGATTGTACTCATCCCCATGCTCTCAATAAATATGGGATGTGACTCCTCACACCCACCCTCTTACGTGTATTCAATGATTGGGCTCTTCTACACTCAAGGGAAAATAAGAAGGTTCACTCAAAACAATAAAATCAGGAAAAGAAATTGAGAATTAAACTCATGGCTAAACCCCCTTTTCTATGCCCCTCCCCTCTTATGGATTACTCAACCCCCAATATTTGTCCATGCCACCCAACAATTGACATCCCATTTTATTTATTAAAATTTAGAAATACAATTCACATATACATTGCTTGTCCATGGCCATACATTATATCTACATTAAGCATTAATTAAACTGGGGATTATAGCGAGGACGTTACAATCATAGTTCGTATGTGAAAATTCTTCATGTTGCAAGTTAACCTACTATGTTTACCACCATGGTATGAGTAGATGTCGCATCATATCCCATTACTCAAATCGTGTGGGGCTAGCCACATGTGGACATTCAAGAATATTCTAGAATCTACAAACCTAATCATTAATTGAGGGTTAAGGAAGTCAAAATCCTAACCCTAGATGGCTATTGGGCTATGTTAAATATCGGGCCACTAGGAGGAGAAAGGGTTCTGTTATTTTTGCATTGTATCTTGTTCCATAACTGAGAAAAACATCTAAGAGTTGTATTTTGTGAGAATAGCAGAGGAGGAAGAGGATTTTGTAGCAGTCATTCAAGCCACAATTTCAAAAGCTAACTCCATAGTGAGTTCACATTCCTTTGTATGTTCATTTTTATAACTAAAGAAAAGAGAGCAGAGCATAGGCCTCACCTTCCCGCTGGGTTTTCTCCCATATTGTGTTTCCTAGATAAAATATTTTGTTCATTTTTGTGGATAGTGTGTACATTGTAGTTTGTCCCTGTTCTTTCATTTTTATGTTTCATTTATTTCTTAAATTCAAGCAAATCTAGTAATTAACTAATTCAGAATCCAAGGAAATAAACTACAAAAATACGATATTTTATAATGGTTTAAGATATGTTGTGACGAACTGTTCTAATGGAATATCCACAATAGTTTACATATCAACATTCAAGTACATAGGAAATGCACATAACACATAAGAAGTGAACTCAAGCACATAAGTGACACACCCATGCATGTAAGTGTTGAACCTGCAAAACACACTACACTCAAGCACATAAGCGACACACTCACAAACATAAACGACACACCTAATATAAGAAATGCACCAATTCATATAAGTGGCATCATCGTACATAAGCGATGCCCTGATGCACATAAGTGATGCCCTCATGCACACAAGAAATGCACCTAACATAAGAGACACACTCATTCATTTAAGTGACACACTCAACCACATGAGTGATAAACCTAACATAAACAACATACTCTTGCACATGGACATAAACAACAGAGCCACACTCATAAGAGACACTACTAACATAAGTGACACATTCACATAAGGAACATACTCATACGCATAAGAATGCAATCATGCATGTAACATAAGTGACAAACTTATACACATAATATGTTAACCCCTAATCCCAAATTCAAGGATCATTAACCATACAAATATCCCTAACATGTACCTCATAACCATATTTAACACATGCATGTATAACCTATTAATCTTGTATAACACATTGACTTCTAGCTCCTAATAATGTTGACTCCTAAACTATTAATCCCTAACACCTAATGGTTGAACCCTAAACCATGCATGCCTAATCTACTATACAATACCCCCCAATGTTCAATGTACTAACCTCTATAAACCACTATTTTTTTTTATCCCTATCATACTAGCCCTTAATCGATGCAAGCCTAACCTATTAACCCCTAAACCCTAACCTCTAACACCTAATGCATGACTAACTAATAGACCATAAGTAATAACTCATGGATGCATAGCCCATTACCTATATACCCACCATGGTACATGTGGAGTGTCTAAATATGGAGGGCTATTTCAGTATGAATAAACTATGTAATACAATGGAGCATTAAACATGAAAATCAATTTTGCAACTTTTTGACTTTCACAAATCTCTCTATGCAAATGAAAGGGATTAAGATCATTAAGAGGGACTGCAAGCACTAAGGCATTATGAACTCATCATTTTAATGGAACTCCATAAAACTTTGAGCAATGCAATGATTAACTTCAAATTTCCAATGGAAGGGAGAAGATTCCCACATATTTTTTATTTTGTGAAATTATCCTTGTTTTGAGTGGAGAAGTTGCTAGGATATTTATTCTTAGACGAAGCATGAGTCATAGTGGTCCATCTAATTGAGGAGGCTAAGAGTAGAGGCTTAATAGATAGATCTTGATATGCAAATTGTAGAACTTTAGATGTGAAACAATTCAAAGTTGACCAGTGATCGTTGGTAACTTTTTGAAAAGATATAGGTGCCTTGGTGGAGAGGCTATTTATCACATGTTTTCATTATGGAGGGTGATATATACTCATGAAGGATGAGTAGCTCATATTTTCAATCAACACAAAGATTCATATGGAACCTAATTCAATAAGGTTATGGAAAGATTAATTGATTAGAGCTCAAGTTTGTTAAGCCTCTTTATTATTAATATTGAGATATAAAATTGCTTTATTACTTTTATAAAAACAATCAACCTAACCCTATGTTGTGTGAGAATGTGAAATTGATTATTATATTTGAAACAATAAACTAAAATTTCAATTTGAAGAACAATGTCACCAAGATCAAGTAAATTATCTCAGAGGAAGAACTTCTACTTCCTTTTGCATAAAGAAAAAACAAAATAGGAGAAACTGTGTACTATAGCTAAACTCATTAGCCTTTAATATCTACCCTTTGTAGTGGAAATCTAAACATATGTGCTTCTATTAGAAAATAATCCACAACAATATCCTCTTTCATCTCATGACCATCAACACCTTCAAAGATTCAGTGCCAAAATAGCAACACTTCGTACTATAACAAAATTGGTACTCATCATCCATATATTCCCCATGTCATTGGGTATTTATTTTTCCTTTCACATCATAAGGATGTCTCTTAGAATCCAACAATAAAATCACACATTCACTCCCAAGGACACTCTATTAACATTCTATCTCACTAATCCTAACCCTAACCTATTAACATCCCCTATGCGTGCTACCTATGACCCTAGATTTTTTCCTTGGAACATGTATTAGGCCATGATAACCATCCCTAGTGCGTCAAACCTTGAAATGGATACCATATTGAACTCATGAGACAAATATTCCCTATTCAAAGCACATGTGATGGCATGGGGGCATGTTACCCCCTCTCACCTAGGGGTAACTAGAGGAGATCATGTTTCACGACCCACATTGAAGATAATGATCCTGATGATCAACATTCTCCACAACATCCCCTTAGATTCCCCCCCCCTTCATGATTGCACAACTCAATCCATTTCACTTGATCAACATGGTCAATCTGATGATGATGGTCCAACACAAATGAGATACTCTTAGTCAATGTTTCATATAAAGTGTCATATTTAATGCACTAGGTGTTGATTTTTCAATAATTTAGGTTAAGCATGAAGTTCATTCCATTTTAACATTTAACCATAACCATAAATGTTGCAGCACAAGATCACAAGAAGAAGCACCATGTACAAGAACACAAGATGTATCCTGGGAAACCCTTCTCAACAAGGGAAGAAAACCCAGTCAAATCCTTTGCAATATTCTTCAAGAGAAAGACATTCACCACAAAGATAAACCCTAGCACACAAGAGGGTGCTCAAACCCTAGAAATCTAGCCCCCAAGAGAGGTGTGCACTTTTCGCAAAGAAGTGTACTTGCTGAAATTTCCAAACTCATATGAAAGATATATTTTCTCAAAGCAGAATTTACCTTTACTTATACTAACCTAATCCTATCAACATAAGTGTCTATTGGCACAATAGGGTCGACCTCACTTAGCTTATAATATAATTAATATTAACCATACTAATTATCTTTGACATTAATTTCCAGTTACATTAAGGTAGGGATGACCTGTACCCTTTACATTACAATTAGGGTTACAGGAAGGTCTGACTCTTGTACAATATAGCAAAGGATCTGATAGACCCACTAGTGTTCATCCACTAGGGGCACATCCATAGGGAGGTCCATACCTCGGGTTCACTGCATTACAAAAGAGAACCATATATTCACATGTTCACGTGTGATCGTCCACATGCACGTCCACTCTACAGAGCTTGTTTCCCACTGCCTCACATAGGAGAATCATCTGAAGTTTTCTCGTCAACTCTGCTGCTAAGAGGAGGCTACTACATCATATTCATTCATGTTCACATGATGATGCACCCAACACTTTGAGATTTCACACGTTCACCTTGTGTTCAACCACATGCATGTCTAACTCAGTAGATTGCCTTTCCCACTGGATAATCATCTGGAGTTCTTCTCAACTCTTTGAATGGAGGAGGTCATCTCTACGTTCCAGCTCTGTCTCAGGCATGGACCACGTACCCTTCTTTAGGGGCTTTCTCTCAGGTTTGTAAGCTGAGAGAAAGACTCACATAGCTACAATGATCCACATATCACATGTTTGTAAGCTGGATAATGTCTCACATAGCTACAATCATCAACAATCCCTCTCATCTAGGGAGTAATTCTTCATCATGTTGAGTCTCACACGGATGTACTCTAAATTTTGTCTTGGATAGAGTCATCAATACTCCCTCTCAATTAGGAAGGCATTCTTCACTAAGTTAGTTTGGTGAAGATGTCTGCAATTTGCTCATGTGTAGGAAGGTAATGTATGTGTACGATTTTCCTTTGCATCATATCTCTGATATAAGGATATTTCATCTCATCGTGTTTGATCCATCAGGAAACATTGGGTTTTTAAAGAGATTTACACATGGCTCTTGGTTATCATCATAGGATTCATCTCATGGTCAAGTAAATATGTCAGAGGCTTGTGAAGCCACATTGCTTCGCACACTCAATGCTATATACTCTGCCTCTGCGGTACTGAAGACCATAGAGTTTTGTTTCCTGCTACATTAGGAAACCATGGAAAACTTCACGGTAGAACATCAACCATATGTGCTCTTTCGGTCCATTGTACTTTCTTCTCTATCTGAATCGACATATATTGCAAACTCAAGTTCACACTGGACATATATCTTAGGCCATATCCAACTGTGCCTTGCATATATATATATATATCAATACATGCTTTGTTGTTTTCTAGTGAGTCTGTCTCGGTTGACTCATGACATGACTAAGCACATTCACTGTATGGTATGAATCAAGTCTAGTGTTAACTAGATACATCAGTGATTCAATTAGCTGTGGATCAGTCTCGTCTGAATCATCATCAATCTTCTTCTTTAAATATATCATGGTGGATTTGCATATGTGATACTGAACTTCTTTAATATTTTCACTGCATAATTTTTCTTGACTCGGGAAAATCTCATTGGTCCTCTGTCATACTTCTTGTCCCAAGAAGTAGTGCATCATACTTAGATTCTTCATCTCGAATTTAGAAGTCAAGGATTACTTGTATCCAACAAGGCTTTCTGAATAAGTCATCAGGGTCAGGCTCTCATCACCAATACTGTAATGATATAGGTTTGGATTAACAACACTCTTTTTGAAATCCAAACTCATCAATAATCTATCTATCTGATATAGTTTCCAACTCATGGATGATAGTATAGATGGAAGTGTATCAGGTTCACTGGATCAAGTGTCTCATCATAAACAACTCCCTCTGTTTGTGAGAAACCTCTGGATAGTATGTTTCTCTGCCTCTTGCGGAGTGAGTCTAGGTAGACCTATTATGTCTTACTGCAATATCTATGAACATATCAATTGAAGAAACTTGATCAACAATAATAATGTTTGTCTCCCTCTGAACTGTTGAAGGGGGAGAAGGTACTTGTCTTACTGTCAATATCTATCTGAGATTCTCTGGGTTTGTTTGAATGGTTATCTCTTCTTTAAGGATAAAATCTTTGATTGTCTCGCATAATAATCAATCAAATATGGTTTGGACTCCCGTACCAGGGATAATGGTCCAAGTCTTTGAGGGTTCCCATACTAGGGATTTGTTAAAAAATGCAATAAACTATAAAATTTGAAAAAAATTGATTTACCTAATTTGCAGTCATGCTTTAGTTTTAGAGGAAGTACTTTTACTCTCTCTTTTATTCATTCTTTTGAGGTGGGTCTGGATCAATGTCAACGGTGGAAGCATATTGTCTTCCCTTCTTCCTGGTTGGACAGTTTCTTGCATAGTGTCCATAACTGTCACATCTGAAGCACTGAATTTCTGATACATCTCTTCTTTGAGAACCTGGATTTGATGAAGACTTTTGACCTTTAATTGTTTTCCTAGAATTTCTTTTGAATTTTCCTCCCTTCTTTGTATGAAGAGCAAGAGCGTGATTTTCTTCTGAGGAATCTCCCACTCCTCTATTTCTAAGTCTAAGTTCTTCTTGAGTACAATCTATCAATAGACAATCAAAGGTTGGTAGAGATTATCTTCCACTGATACTTTGAATGAAAGGCTCCCACAATTTTGGAATATTTTGGAGAGTGGTTAAGACAAGTTCTCTATCAGACATGGTTTCCCCAATGGTCTCTAGTTGTTTTTTAATCTCTGATAGCTTCATAAAGAAGATGGCAACTGTGTCACCCTTAGTCATCTTGGTACTTTGAAGTTGTCTCTTTAAGGTAAGATATCTGAGGGTGTTTTCACTTTCAAACATTCCTTTTAAAGCTTCATACATATCATAGCTTGTCTTCAAATTGGCAATACGAGGCAAGAGGTGATCTCTTACCGAGTAGATGATTAATTTTATTGCTTTGACATCTTCTTATTTTCTTATCTTCTTTTATATATCTGTAGTTGTGGCTGGTAGGGTTTTAGTTGTCACATCCAAGAGGCCATCTTCTTCAAGAGTGACTAGAAGCCTTGATTACCAGGAGTTGCTTGCTCCATCAAGTCTATCTTCTACTAATGCTATGTTCTTCATTTGATTGGTTTCTTTAATTTCCGACCAACTGGATTTTGAAAACCTAATGATTAGTTTGAATTAGAAACCTTGGATTATTTTGGAATTATGACTGCCAACAATCAATTTGATAGTGTCACAAAGATGCTTGCTGATTCAGGAGAACGTTTCTTCATAAATCTAGAAATAATATTCTGTAGGAAATTTCGGCACCCTAGAAACCTTAGGGCCAAAAATCAAAATTTCTTGGAATTTTGTTTTGAGAGATTTTGGATATGCACTGGAAGAAGACGCACTCTTCTATGCCAAAAGTGTCCCCAGCGTCCAAGTTTTAAGGGTTGAATCACCACTAAAATAATAGCCATTCATAATTTTATGGAAACCCTAGAAGGGTCGTACGGTTATGCAAAAGGTGAGATGAGACTTGGTGGATGCTTGTGCAATGGGTTCTTTCAAGAGCTATGCTCTGATACCATGTTGATTTTTCAATAATTTAAGTTAAGCATGAATTTAATTCCATTTTATCATTTAACCATAACCATAAATGTTGCAGCAACCAAGATCACAAGAAGAAGCACCATGCACAAGAACACATGATGTATCCTGGGAAACCCTTCTCAACAAGGGAAGAAAACCTATCCAAATTCTTTGCTATATTATTAAAGAGAAAGACCTTCACCACCAAGATAAACCCTAGCACACAGGAGGGTGCTCAAACCCTAGAACTCTAGTTCCCAAGAGAGGTGCGCACTTTCCTAAAGAAGTGTACTTGCTGAAATTTCCAAACTCATATGAAAGAAATATTTCCTCAAAGGGGAATTTACCTTTAATTATACTAACCTAATCGTGTCAACAAAAGTGTCTATTGGCACAATAGGGCTGACCTCACTTATCTTATAATATAATTAATATTAACCATATTAATTATCTTTTACATTAATTTCCAGTTACATTAAGGTAGGGCTGACCTATACCCTTTACATTACAATTAGGGTTACATGCAGGTCTGACTCTTGTATAATATAGAAAAGGATATGATACACCCACTAGTGCTCATCCACTAGGGTAACATCCATAGGGATGTCCATACCTCTAGTTCAATGCATTACACAAGAGAACCATATCTTCACACGTTCACTTGTGCTCATCCACAAGCACGTCCACTCTACATATCTTCTTTCCCACTGCCTCACATAGGACAATCATTTGCAGTTTTCTTGTCAAATATGATGCTCAGAGGAGGCTAATACATCATCTTCATTTATGTTCACATGAATATGGACCCAACACTTTGGTATTTCACATGTTCACCTTGTGCTCAACCACATGAACGTCTAACTCAACAGATCGCCTTTCCTATTGGATAATCATCTAGAGTTATTCTCAACTCTCTGAATGGAGGAGGTCATCTCTACGTTCCATCTTTGTCTCAAGAAGGAACCACGTACCCTTCTTTAGGAGCTTTCTCTTAGGTTTGTAAGCAGAGAGAAAGACTCACATAGTTGCAATAATCCACATCTCACAGGTTTGTAAGTTGGAGAATGTCTCACGTAGCTGCAATCATTAACACTAGGCACCTAGGTGAGGATCATGGGTTGAATTCAAATAATGGATCATTACTGCTTCTAAGTTATGTTTGTTTCCTTGTTTCACCTTTGTGGCCATCTTATGTGTCATAGTCCAGTGTTTTCCCTTTTGGGAAACATGGAAACTATTGGGGGCCTAGATAGGGGTAATGTACAGTTTCCTCCCCATACTTAACACTTTATCATCCTGGAGCATGTTGTAGTGTACTTAACTTCTAGAATGGCTATTACAAGTATCCCAAAAAGGCTCGTGGTTCATCCTCTTATGAGAAGAAGGGATATAATGCCAAGGTTGATGCAATTTCTACAAAAAAGAATAAGAAAAAGAAAGAATATTGTAAAAGAAAGAAGAATAATGGGATAAAATGAAAAAGGTCAGCTTGATCTCTTCCCCCTTGCTACGAGGAAATCACCCCTAGCCCTATGCACAAAATGTATGTCAATCAAAAGAAATTTATCCCGATAATAAAATAATGAATGCTTGAAACCTAAAAAGGGGATTTGAAATGCAATAATAGAATATCAAGAGGCAAGAAGGCGTTTGGAATACTTACATTTATGAGGAAAGGGTATATCAAGCAACATGAACTCACTCTACAAAGGCGCTCATGGAAATGGATCAAGCATGGTTACTTTGCATCTTAATGACACCATGTCCATGGAGTAATCCCTTCTATTTTATTCATTTATTCTTATGACTTGAAGGGTTTCTCAAGAACTATTCCTCTACTTGGGTATTGGTGCACCTAATTAGATCCAATGATGGCCCTCCCATACCTAAAATTGGAAAATTTCATAAAGTCCTGAGCTAGTGTGAAGTTCACATATATAGTCATCCCAATTGTTGAGGGATCTACACAAGTGCGTTGCAACCTATTCTTTACCCTTATGCCACTCTGTGTACCTCTCCCTTCAAGTGACATTGTTTTACTGCCTCCCAAGTTTTATGTTACCCATTTGGAGTAACCAATTGTTCTGGACTTTAATTAAGTAACGGAAAATAAATGGGCTTGAAAAAATGTTGCATCGTAGATGAAGGGCATGAAACCCTCTAAAAAGGCACCCATAAATGAGACAATATGAACCCTTATATGTCATGAACCCCATTCCCAAAATTATTACCCCCATCCACTTCATCTTATTTACATGACTTATATGAGTTTCTCTTGGAGAACACCCTTGACTTGAGGATTGACTGGCCCAATAGGATGCCTTGACACCCCTCCCACACCTAAATTTGACAAATTGTATAATGTCTTTGAGAATTTGTTTAGTTTAAAAGGGGGTGGTTTATGGACATTTTTAGGTGGTTTTATTATTATATGTGTCTTACTTGGAATGATCCTATGAATTATGGACCCTTGGAGGGTGTATCTGTTTGTTTTTTGAAAGACCTTTCCTGATGGATATGTATTCATGAGGAGATGACTTGTTCAAACCTTCATGAGGGATCTAAATCCCAAGGATGGATGCAGAGCCCCACATCTACGATAGGATTGTGATGAATTGTTGCACAATGAAGAAGGAGGTCGTTGCCTTTGGAGGCACTCTGGAAAGGCCTAAATGAAGAATTCTCGTCATCCCACACTTGGGAATTGACATTTTGAGAGATAGATGTCACCTACCTAGCTTATGTCATCAATTTGATGATCTAGGGTTTTGTGGAGATGGATTGAGGGTGAAGGATTGACACTTGACATACTTTCTGGTAGTTGGAGACATCTTGAGGATTTTGAAGACCTAACGCTACAGTCCTCTACCCCAACGACCTTCATATGGAGTTCTATGTCACCCTATAAGGGAATGACAACACCCTTTGAGGGGAATTTTGTAATAAATTGAATTCATTTTAAATTTTAATGAGCAAACTAAGGAGTAGGCTCAAAACTGTGAAAATACACAACTTTTGGATAATAAGGCCAGGATTTCCCATATAAATATGGTTGGCCAAATTCATTTTATCATTATAAATCTCCTCAATTAGGGAGATGACTGAAATTTGTGCCCTTTGGGGGAGTTATTGGCTGAAATTATGATGCACGCCTCTTGGAGACTTGGTTTAATGCTTCTTGGATCATTTTTTGGTGAAGTGTCTTGCAAATCTAGAGTTTGATGCTTGATTATTCTTGGTGAAGTAAGTAAAATACAAACTTTCTTTTCATGATTTTAATGGTTATGGTATATTTTACTTGTTCACATTGAAGATTATGAAATTAATTTCTAAGAAATCCTAAGAGAAGGGACATAAGGTGCTTCTTCCTTCTCTAGTTCTTTCCACTTGTTAAATTGTCAAGAAAATATTTGACTAGATTAGGTTCCTAAAGCCCTAAAAGTGCTATCACTTTAGGAATCCTATTTTAGTATCTTGTTCATATTATATTTCAAGTGTCCAAGGAGAAGAGTAATTCTCTAGAGCCCAAATTAGCTTGCACTCTAGCCAAAATTCCATCTTTGAGACTTAAAGCTTGAGGCCTTGAAGTGCCAACACCTCAAGAATTTATTTATCCTTCCTTAAGCAATTATTATAATTTGTTTCTCCAAGTTATTTGTTGTCGAGAGTCAAGAGCCAAATTGACTAGCATATCCACGCAGATCCCCTCCTATTCATTGATGCACCATCAAGTGTCACCAATAGCAGAGCAGTGTCCATCGCACCGGCCTGGCCTCAGAGGACGACATGTATTGCTCCATGAGGTAATGAGTCTGGTATCATGTTAAGTGTCACTATAATGTCACTCTAATAATTGAATCATTTGATATGTTCCAAAGAATCTTTCTTTATTACAAAATTTTTTCTTGGAATTTATACGCTTTTCCTTATTTAACCTTGGTGGGTGTCATTCTATCCTAGTAAGTTGGTCATCCTCGGGAATAGGGTGCTATTGGTGGTTTCCTTGAAGAGTCATCAACCACTCCCCATCATACTTATGACTTTCCACACTTATTTCTTTTCATCTCCTTATCTTTTGGGCTTTCCAAGTGTACTGACCCAAGAAGGGATTGTACCTCATTTCATGGGTAGAAGGGGATAAAGGCCCAAAGGGGAAAGTAGTTGGAAAAAGATAAAATCCAAATCATAAACCTTCTAATTTCTCACCCAAGAGGTCTTGAGAAACAATGAAGCGTTATCTCTTAAAATCATAAGACCTACAAAATTGAATTTCACATATATAGACGTCCCACTGGTTGAGGGATCTACAAAAGTGTGTTACAACCCATGCTTTACCCCTATGGCACTCTATGTATCTCTCCCTTCAAGTGAAATTGTGGTACTTCCTCCCAAGTTTTATGTTACCCACTTGGAGTACCCAATTGTTTTGGACTTTAATTAATTAACGACAAATAAATGGGCTTGGAATTTTTTTGCATCACGGATGAAGGGCGGAATACCCTCTACAAAGGCACCCATCAATGAGACAATATGAACCCTTTAATTTCATGAACCCCATGCCCAAAAGTCTTATCCCCATCCACTTCATCTTCTTTACTTAGATGGGTTTCTCTTGGAAAACACCCTTGACTTGAGGAATGACTGCCCCAATAGGATTCCTTGACACCCCTCCCACTCCTAAATTTGAAAAATTGTATAACGTCTTTGAGCATTTGTTTAGTTTGAAAAGGGGTTTTTTATGGACATGTTCGAGTGGTTTTATTATTAGATGTGGATTACTTAGCATTGGAGGGCGTATCTATTTGTTTTTTGCAAGACCTTTCCTGATGGACATGTATTCACGAGGAGATGACTTATTCATACCTTCACAAGGGATTTGGAGTCCAAGGATGGATACAGAGACCCAAGTCCGGGGTAGGATTGTGATGAATTGTTGTGTAACACCACTATTTCGGTTAACAAACTTCGTGGAAATATAACACCCACTCTCGGATTATAAAACAACATGCATTTAAGCAAATGAAACACATTTAAACTTAGAGTAAGTCATACAAATTATTGCTATCATAATTTTAAGAATGGCATTAACCATAATTCATCTGCACAAAAGAATACATGATAAAATATAAGCATCACAGGCATGCAAAACATAACATTTAACATAAGCTGATACTTATCTTGAAACTGAGGTAATTCCACCAACCAGGTGCAGGCCTTCCACGAACCTCCCAGCCTTAGACCACACTGCTCGTCAGCTCAACAGTGGGTCACCCCCCAGCTGGGACTAAGCTCCATCCCAAGGCAAGGAATCCTAGGCTAGTCCGAGGTTACAGGGAAACAACATACAACCACAAGGATGAGATTCTCTCCTAGGAACCTCTCACGCTCACTGCCCACAGACCCTCATTCCCCACATTCCTGTTCCACCCCAGAAGTATACACCTTCTCTGTCACCTGGATAGTCCTTCAGCTGCTAACCTCCCTTACCTCGGGTTACAACAACAGGCTAGACCGAAAGTCTCCGGGCTCTGTGGTAGCTACAAGGTTCCTTCCAGGAGTTATGTCCTTCCTTTGTGCACTCTCTCACCTATAGAGAGTCGCTCACATGCCAAGCAACTTGTTCTTCCAATTCAACCACCTCTCTCTCTTGGAGAGAGTGTTGCACAAACTGGCCAACAAGCCCCACGCAGTCCAGCACTGCGTGGCCACAACAACCGATAGGAAAACAGACATGGGATTTCCAACTGGTTCAACAATGGTGAATGGACTCACGGATATGGATTCAAACAAGACTCCACGCATAGGCTCGATACTTAGATAGAGGATGTTTCAGCTTTTTAGCATCAACACACAAGCTTCTGGATCAGTGGATGTATGGGGTATCTCTTGTAGAGGTCGGACAGGATGTCCGTTTCAGAAAATGGGAAGAATGGAGAAGAACCCCTCTCACAGCTCATCTTGGCCATTTATTCACATGCACTAGGGTTGGCACTTGTCACCCTTGGAACTGCATGCGTTCCATCAATATGCATCCACTTTGCACATTTTCCCCTTGCCAGGAACTTAGGATAAACAACATAAAATGCACATGTTCTTTGGAATAATAATAAAATATTATTCCCAAGGCTTAAGCCCCCTAGGCTTAACACTTAGCCCCTTTTCCCACCTTCTAGCCCCTAATCCCTTGCCCTCTCTATGGATTCTTAGTCCCCCATCACTCATTCATCGTGTCGGCCTGCACGCGGTGGCATTTATATTTTATTAATGTGCTGCATGCATATAAGTACAAAATCAGGTCCATGGCCTGCAACCCTTAGGCTCTCTCTTTGGCCTAATAGTCCCATAAGCCACCAACTTATAAAAACTTATCTCACCAGCCTATAAAACATAATCCCAATTCCTTTCAAAACATGATTTACAATAGGGCTCGGCCTTGGGGACACTACAATCCCCCTCCCTTTATTTCTGCACTATCCTTAATGCAACTTACACTGTCTCTGCAAGCCTTTCAAAATTTTCAAAAAGATGCGGGTACTCTGCCCACATAGCATCTGCATACTCCCATGTCACATCCTCAGGACCGTACCAGGTCTATTGGACCTTTACAAGCTCTATAGCTCGATTCCAGAGCTGTTTTTTTTTCTTGTCCAATATGCGCACAGGATGCACTTGTAGGACACCTTCTGGTTCCACCTGAATCACATTCCAATCGATAACATGATTAGCATTAGGTACATATTTCTTAAGTAGTGAAACATGAAACACATTATGTATAGTCATAGATGTAGGTAATACAAGCATGTATGCAACTAGCCCAATCCTTTCCAGGATCTCAAATGGCCCACAAAATCTTGCTGCCAACTTGGCGCAACTTCCTAGCTTCAGAGAACTCCTGTTAGTTTTTACTTTCAGGAAAACATGATCACCCACTCTGAATTCTCTATGGGTTTTGTTACTATGAGTGTAACTTTTTTGCCTGTCCTGGGAAACTTTTAGATTCTGTTTAATCCTTATCATTTGGTCTTCCATATCTTTGAGCAGTTCAGGCCCAACGAATGCTCTGTCAGTTGGATTATCCCAACTCACTGGAGTGTTGCACTTTCTTCCATAAAGTGCTTTGAATGGGCTCATCTTCAACGATGTATGATACCCATTATTGTAGGAAAATTCTACTAAATGCAGGTAATCTTCCCACCTTGATGGTTTATCCATCACATACATTCTCTGTATGTCTTCTATTACCCTATTCACCCTCTCTGTATGGCCATTAGACTCAAGATGATACGTTGTACTAAAGTTTAGATTCGTTCCAAATCCTTTGAATAGTCCTTTCCAGAAATTTGAAGTGAATTTTGGGTCCCTATCAGACACAATTGTCTTATGAATTCCATGCAAGCGTGCAACTTCTTTTAAAAAGATATCAACAACATCAGCTTCCCTGTGGGTGGCTTTCAGCGAAATAAAATGGGCAGCTTTAGTAAGCTTGTCCACCACCACCATGATTGAATCATGCTGCTTGCTTGTTCTAGGTAGTATGGTGATAAAATCCATTGTTACCACATCCCATTTCCATTCAGGAATGGGTAAAGGCTGCAACAACCCTGCTCAGCCTTAACCTCTGGCACTCCATACATATGGCGATGTATTCAACGATTTCCTTCTTCAGACCCAGCCAAAAGTAATGGCTCCATTCAAGGATGTATGGAGTGCCTATGCTTAGCCTTAACCTTCTGGCACTCCATACATCTGGCGATGTATTCAATGATTTCCTTCTTCAGACCCAGCCAAAAGTAATGGCTTTTGACTGTTGCCACAGTTTTCTGGTATTCGGGATGTCCAACATAAGCTACGTTATGCATTTCTTTCAGAATTGCTAGCTTCAAATCTCGGACATTGGGTACATACACTCTGTTTTTATACAAAAGTAAGCCATCAGTTCCCAAGGTGTAACTTTCCTTGGTTTGTGGTCTCTCACGCTGCTGTATCTTTGCTACTAAACCTCTGTACTACAAATCAACATTTGCAGCTTCCAAAATTCTATCTTTAATCTCAGTCCTATACATGCTAATGGCTGTAGCATGTAATTCATGCACTTTTTTGTTGAGTGCATCAGCCACCTTATTTTCTTTCCCTTTGATATGCTTGATATCAAAGTCATATTCGCATAGAAACTCCAGCCATCTGGTTTTCCTGACATTTAAAGTCGGCTGATCAAATAAATACTTCAGACCGTTATGGTCTGTTATCAACTTGAATCTTTTTCCCATGAGGTAATGTATCCATTTCCTCAAGGCATGGATGATTGTTGGCATCTCTAAATCGTGAGTGGCATAATTCCTCTCATGTTCCTTCAACTTTCAGGACTTGTAACAAACTACAAATCCCTCTTGGCTGAGAACCCCTCCCAGTTCCTCCTTACATGCATCGGTGCACAATATGTAATCCTTATTTGGATCTGCAATCTTCAGGATTGGAGCACTAGTTAACAACTGTTGCAATCACGAGAATCTACTCTCACATTCTTCAGTCCACTAGAACTTCTTCTCCTTCCTTTGCAAGGAAGTGATAGAATGAGCTATCCTTGAAAATTTGGCTATAAACCTTCTGTAGTAGCCTGCCAGACCCATAAAAGATCTAACTTCTACCACATTCCTTGGCGTTGACCATTCTTGAATGGCCTCAACCTTTTCAGGATTCACAATGATCCCTTCCTTTGATATAATGTGGCCCAAGTAATGAATCTGCCTTTGATAAAATGAGCACTTGCTCAGTTTTGCGTACAACTGGTGTTCTCTCAACACTTGCAACACCATTCTCAGGTGTTGCTCATGCTCTTCCTCTGACTTGGAATACACCAAGATGTCATCCAGGAAGACTATGACACACTTGTCTAAATAGTCCTTGAATACACCATTCATTAAGCACATGAAAACAATAGGTGCATTTTTCAGTCCAAAAGGCACCACTATGAATTCATAATGATCGTACCTTGTTCTAAAGGTGGTCTTGCTAATGTCCTCATCATTTATTCTCACTTGGTGATATCCAGATCTGAGATCTATTTTTGAAAATATTTTCGCGTCCTTCAACTGATCAAAAAGATCATCGATCCTTGGTAGAGGATACTTGTTCTTGACAATTACCTTGTTCAATTGTCAGAAATCAATGCACAACCTCAACGTCCCATCTTTCTTCTTCACGAATAGGACTGGGGCACCCCACAGTGACACACTGGGGTGAATGTATCCCTTTTTTAGTAGCTCTTCGAGCTGCAATTGCAACTCTTTCAGCTCTGGCGTACTCATTCTATAAGGAGCCTTCGAAACTAGAGCTGCTCCAGGGATCAAATTTATAGAAAAATCGATGTCCCTCTTCGGAGGTAGTCCAGGTACCTCCTGAAATACGTCCTTGAACTCTTTGAGTACCTCGTGGTCTTCTAGATTCGAGACTACATCTTAGGATGCTTCTTCCACCTGAGCTGCAAATAATTGACAACCTTTCCGGTAACATTTCTTCAGTTGCATGGCTGAGATTTCCCTAACAGCCACGGCTCTAGGAATTCCTTGGACTGCTACCTGATTTCCCTCTTCGTTTAGGCATGTAAACCTCTTGTTACGGCAGTCCAGAAGGGCATGGTGCTGGTCCAACCAGTCCATCCCAATTAAGAAATCATATGAGACTAAAGGTATAATGTTCAATTCATCCTTAGTGCTCATTCCTTTCATGTCTACTGAACAAGACTTAACCAATTCAATGACCTTCCTTTTGGTTCCTGTGGCCAACCTCACTAGCCAAGACTTTTCATGTTTGCTTCTTGTTAAATGAAAACTTTCCACCACTCTAGGATATATATAACTATAGCTAACCCCTAAATCAATTAAAATAACAAGTGGTCAGTTGTTGATCGTACCTTCCACTTCAATCATGTGCGATTGAAATTATGCTTGTTTGTTGTCCAGTGCTACATAGATCCTTGACATTTTGCTGCCCATATCCTCCATTGTTTCATCTTACTGAAAAGTATGGACAATTCTCGCTTTATCTTTTCTGTGGGGGAAGTCTCTGTACCTATGATTCCCTTTACAACCCCAACACTCCATAGGTGCCAGTCTTGGCATCTGCTCACTCCTTCAACTTTCCTGGGCTCTCTAAAAGATGAATGTCCCCAAGGACTATTCCTGAAAAAGGGAGGCATGTTTCCCTTATGTCTCTTTTCTTTCTTAAACCTCTTCTAGTCATCCCAAGCCTTCCAAAAGGTAGGCTTTTCTCTTTGTTGTTTGTATAAGAATTTCACCCTTCTTATGGTTTCTTCCATGGTCTTAGGATCGTCATATTGAATCTTGTCACCAATGGAAGGTGGTAGTCCAATCAGATACCTCTGAATTTTGACAGCCTCGTCTTTGATGAACGAAACATACTTCAGTAGTTCCAGAAAACTTCGTTCATACTCATCAATGGTCATGCTGCCCAACTTGAGTTCAAAGAACTCCTTCATCTTTCTGTCATAGTATCTTTTGGTCAGGTATTTCTTCTCGAAATACCTCTTAAAATCCTTCCACATGACCTCTTTCTCTCTGATGTGTTGCACCTGCACCAACTGATCCCACCACATAGATGATTTTCCTTTCAGCTGGTACATTGCAATTCTTCCCTCTGCATGGGTATAATAATTTTGCAGTTGGAAGTATTTCTTCATACCCAACAACCATGTTTCAGCATCTTCTTCTTTCTTATGTTCACCATCGAATGTAGGCGGTTTAATCTTGTTGATTTCCCCTTTCAATTCATCCCTTCCAGATTTTCGATGTTTTCTGGTAGGGGATGGGCTTGAACTACTGTGTGTCTCCTTGCCAGAATGCTTCAGGGAGAGACGATAATGTCTGCTACCACTCCTCGATCTTCTTCTGAACTCTCAGGGGTTCTGACACTTCTTGATATGCTTGTGTCACTCTCTTTTTCCAATTTCTTTTCTATTCTTCCCAGGCTCTTCAAAATTTTTAAGTTGAATTCACCCTGTCGATCCATTTTCATGAGCTTTCAGCTATCAGCTCGGTGAGCATGGGCATCTTTCTGCAATTTTTCAATGAGTTTCATAATGCGTCCCTCTTTATCTATCTATTTTCTATGCCCAATAAAGTTTGTTCCTTTGACTCCCAAGTTGACATCCTTTCCTTCTCTTTCGTCTTCTGTTTTAGAGGCAATCTACACCTCTTCCAATTCCATACTTGGCATTAGTTTTCAGTTGTCCTGACACTTGTTGAACTCTGCACACATAGCTTGCAGTCAACCGAAGTTTTTCAGGCCCTTAAACCTTCAAGAAAACTTACAACATTCATAAGCCAACGTGAACAAGAAAAACATTTTGACTTCACAAAGTTTTCTGAGCTCTATCCAACTCTGCAAATTCCGGGACTTCAAAACTTCGGAATCTTGGTCCATGAAGATCCAACAATTAAATCTTTGTAACTTAAGTCACCCTTTCACAAATCGCGATCTCGTGAGTTCATGAGTCGAAGACCCTGGACTCATTTCCTCCAAACACCGATACCTCAGATGCAATATGGGTATGGCTCCCTCCTCGCTAGAACCTGCTACACATGACCGTAGGCTAGGGCTAAGTGATAGCACTTCTTCGCCAACTCGCGAATTTGTGAGTTGGAATGTTGAGCCTTTGTGCTCCTCCTTTGCGAATTCCGAAATTGCGAATTACTTTATTCTCCGGGCCCACAACACAACTATTTACCTTCACCACAGTGGCACATGGTACATTCAAGAGGGTCCACGTCACCTTCGGTGACGTCTTCTGGTCCCACCACTCTCACCCGTATTCTCAACTCACTGGCACGTTGTACACATTCATGCGCTCACATCCATTCTAAGCAAAATCCAACGGTTAGGTCCCCTCTCAGATCTACGACGCAGATCTTTTCGGCGTTTTGGGGTTTTCGGGCATCGAGAGTTCGTGCACCCCACATATTGAACTTCCATCTGCCGAAATCCTCCCAAAAATACGGTTTACTCCTCCGCTGAATCGAACGGTCAACTCCCTTCCTACAGTCTACGGTGTAGATTGTTTCACGATTTTGGGTTTTGGGTTTTTGGAGGTGTTCACCTCCCTCACTTCCCTTCTCTCGACTTTGCAAAATCTGAAAGGTTTCATGACTAACTCGAGCGTGACTCCACCAGATCTAACGGTCGAGCGTTCCTCCCAGATCTACCACGTATATCTCCATGGTTTTTCTTGTTTTCAGGATTTCGCGTATCGCGATTCCCACACTCCTGTGCATTTCAAAAGGGATTTTAATTCCTATGCACATTTTCCATATCCGACGGTCACAATGGTTCACCTTCCCTCTCGAACAGATCCTAAGGCTCCAACACTGTTGGTGTGGAGTCCTCTCTCCCTGTGGCCATAGACCACACCGACTACGGTTTCGCACACTGCTATACCTCCTGAGCTTACCAGGGTCTGAAATTGGTCTTCCAGACACAATTTCTCCTCACACCCTCGGTCCAAAGACCACTCAACTGGCCCATCTAGGCTTAGTGTCGAAACCTTGGCTCTGATACCAAACTGTAACACCACTTTTTCGGTTAACAAACTTCACGGAAATATAACACCCACTCTCGGATTATAAAACAACATGCATTTAAGCAAATGAAACACATTTAAACTTAGAGTAAGTCATATAAATTATTGATATCATAATTTTAAGAATGGCATTAACCATAATTCATTTGCACAACAAAATACATGATAAAATATAAGCATCACAAGCATGCAAAACACAACATTTAACATAAGTTGATACTTATCTTGAAAATGAGGTAATTCCACCAACCAGGTTCAGGCCTTCCACGAACCTCCCAGCCTTATACCACACTACTCGTCAGCTCAGCAGTGGGTCACCCCCGAGCTGGGACTAAGCTCCATCCCAAGGCAAGGAATCCTAGGCTAGGCTGAGGTTACAGGGAAACAACACACAACCACAAGGATGATATTCTCTCCCAAGAACCTCTCACGCTCATTTCCCATAGACCCTCATTCCCCACATGCCTATTCCACCCTAGAAGTATACACCTTCTCTGTCACCTGGACAGTCCTTCGACTGCCAACCTCCCTTGCCTTGGGTTACAACAACAGGCCGAACTGGAAGTCTCCGGGCTCTGTGGCAGCTACAAGGTTCCTTACAGGAGTTCTCTCCTTCCTCTGTGCACTCTCTCACCTGGATAGAGTCACTCACAGGCCAAGCAACCTGTTCTTCCAATTCAACCACCTCTCTCTCCTAGAGAGAGTGTTGCACAAACTGGCCAACAAGCCCCACGTAGTCCAGCACTGCGTGGCCATAAGAGCCGACGGGAAAACAAACACGGGCTTTCCAACTGGTTCAACAATGGTGAATGGACTCATAGATATGGCTTCGAACAAGACTCCATGCATAGGCTCGATACTCAAACAAAGGATGTTTCGACCTTTTAGCATCAACACACAGGCTTTTGGATCAATGGATGTATGGGGTATCTCTTGCAGAGGTCGGACGGGATGTACGGTTCAGAAAATGGGAAGAATGGAGAAGAACCCCTCTCATAGCTCATCTTGGCCGTTTATTCACATGCACCAGGGTTAACACTTGTCACCCTTGGAACTACATGCGTTCCATCAACATGCATCCGCTTTGCATGTTTTCCCCTTGCCAGGAACTTAGGATAAACAACATAAAATGCACATGTTCTTTGGAATAATAATAAAATATTATTCCCAAGGCTTAAGCCCCCTAGGCTTAACACTTAGCCCCTTTTCCCACCTTCCAGCCCCTAATCCCTTGCCCTCTCTATGGATGCTCAGTCCCCCATCACTCATTCATCGTGTCAGCCTGCACGCGGTGATGTTTATATTTTATTAATGTACTGCATACATATAAGTACAAAATCAGGTCCATGGCCTACAACCCTTAGGCTCTCTCTTTGGCCTAATAATCACATAAGCCACCAGCTTATAAAAACTTGGCTCACCAGCCTATAAAACATAATTACAATTCCTTTCAGAACATGATTTACAACAGGGCTCGACCTTGGGGACACTACATGTTGCACAATGAAGAAATAGGTCATGCCTTTGGAGGAACTTTGGAAAGGCCCATATGAAGAGTTCCCATCATCCCACACTTGGACATTGGGATTTTGAGGGATAGACATCACCTACCTAGCCTATGACATCACTTCAATGAGAAGGGGTTTTGTGGATATGGATTGAGGGCGAAGGATGGAAACTTGGCATATTTTATGGTAGTTGGAGACATCTTGAGGATTTTGAAGGCCTAATGCTACACTCCTCTACCCCAACAACCTTCACATGGAGCTCTACGTCACCCTAGAAGGGAATGCCACCACCCTTTGAGGGGAGTTTTGTAAGAAATTGAATTCATTTTAAATTTTAATCAACAAACTGAGAAGTAGGCTCAAAAATGTGAAAAGACAGCTTTTGGATAATAAGGCCATGATTTCCCATACAAATATGGCTGGCCAAATTCATATTATCATCATAACTCTCCTCACTTAGAGAAAGGACTGAAATTTTCACCCTTTTTGGGAGTTATTCGTTGAAATTATGATGCTCACCTCTTGGAGACTTGGTTTAATGCTTCTTGGATCATTTTTTGGTGAAGTGTCTTGCAAATCTAAGGTTTGATGCTTGATTATTCTTGGTGAAGTAAGTAAAATATGCAATTTTTTTTCATTCTTTGAATGGTTATGGTATATTTTACTTTTTCACATTGAACATTATTAAATTTATGGCTAAGAAACCCTAGGAGAAGGGACATAAGGTGCTTCGTCCTTCTCTAGCTCTTTCCACTTGTTAAATTGTCAAGAAAATATTTCACTAGATTAGGTTCCTAAAGCCCTAAAAGTGCTAGCACTTTAGGAATCATACTTCAATAGCTTGTTCATATTATATTTCAAGTGTCCAAGGAGAAGAGGAATTCACTAGATCCCAAAAGAGTTTGCACTCTAGCCAAAATTCCATGTTTGAGACTTAACGCTTGAGGCCTTGAAGTGCCAACACCTCAATACTTTATTTATCCTTTCTTATAGCATTATTATCATTTATTTCTCTAAGTTATTTGTTGTTGTTGTAATTGACTCCATAATCCCAAAAGGCATAGATTTCTACTTTCTCTTGTGAAGGATTGATCAAACAAATTTATTACTCTCCTCTATCAATATTTTACCAAATAAATCTAACCCTAAATTAGTCTAACTTACTAACTTTGTGGTTGATGTTACAAAAATTTGTTTCAAACTTACTAACTGCTGCAATTTTCTGCATACGCTAACATAATTTCTAGCTAACCATATCAAAATTTGCTTGTGACAATTGGTAATCATTCTACATAATGAATGTTGATTTTTCACTGTCTTTTCAAGCATTTCTGAAGTGTTTTTATCACAATTGTTACAAATAATCAATTGTTGTTGTAAACTTTACTATTGCTACAATTTTATATCAACTAGATTATTATTACTCTGTCTCTTATCTCCTAAGGCTTAAATATCAATTTTTTACTTGAAATTTCCATATATATATGCTCTGTTGTCTTGTTATGGGAAGTTACACAAACTATCTTCATTTGCCTCATCCTTTTTTGGACATAGACCTTGTGAATTTCTTGACTTGAGTGACCAAAGAAATGGGGGTATAATTTCAACCCTATCTTTAGCTTACCCAACCCTTTAGATCACCAGGGACACCTCCCCTGGGATAAACCTTACCTATCCCTAAAACATGGGAATTTCCTATTAAGGTGACATTGATAGGTTATCCTATAGTTACACCAATTTCCCCTACATGTCTTGGGATTTTGGACAAGTACAAATTTTGCAATAACATCTCCACTACATAATTCCCCTGTCCAAGGAAAGTATGACAATCACGCTACTGCACCTCTAAACCCAGAAAGTAGCGGATCAACCCCAAATCCTTCATCTCATACTTTGAAGAAAGATTCCTCTTTCATTCTGGAATGAGCCTCTCTAAACCTATAAGAAACAATTTGTCTACATACAACACAAAAATGAGTAGCTCACCTCCAACTATGATGTAGTAGAGGTTGGAGTCTGCCTCACTCTTGGTGAAGCCCATCCCCTGCAAGTAGTTGTCAATCCATGTGTACCATTCCCCTAGAGCCTACTTGAGCCCACACAAGTGTTAGGGACCGAACCCCTTACATAGGTAGAACAATGTATTCCGATGTAATAAAGGTCAATATTAATAAGGCCTTGCAATAAGGTAGAATAAATCGAATGTAAGAAGACCTAATAGAAGCTTCTGCTTCTAGAAGGATCTTCCTCTAGATGGTTCTCTTGATAGACATATTTAGTATAAATAGGAGTCGAGGGTATGCAAACCCTAGCTTGGATATTATTGTAATAGAGCTCTACTCGACTGGAGGTTGCCCCCTCAAAGAGGCCTGTGAACATTGATCTCAATAATCAAAGTTCTCTTTCTGGTGTTATTCTGTTATCATTTTAGTATTATTGTGGTGTTATTCTGGTTATATTTTTGTTCATCTTCCATTTCTAGCATTTTATTTCTATTTTGCATACTTTTTATATCTGGAATATTACAAGTGGTATTAGATCACTTTCCTTGGCAGAAAATTGTGGGTTAATTTTTTTTTTTTCCAGGGTAGAGACATATTCCGACGTCTTTAACCCACAAAGATCTGTCATTACGCGCATAAACCCTCAGTTGAGAGAATCATACACACAGGAAATAAAAGTGGTTCTTAAGCACACATATGTTGGCCACCCTTGTAACCCTTGTTGGTACCCCTTCGAGTGGTAGCACATTAGACAAAACCTGTGTACGGATCGACCTAGATTTCCTGAAGCCCTCTTTAGATAAACCGATCAGCCGCTTGACTGTTATAGTGCCATCGAGAACAACACTTGGGAAGATACTCTCTATTACTTGGGTAGTTGGGTAGTACGACTAAGGGCACGATCTAGCCTCCTTAGTTAGTGCCCTAAGATATTGGGCTGAGTACTACTGTTGGACCCCGCACGTATATCAAAGAGCTATAGATTAGGGCAAACCCTTGTTTGTAGAACCCTTGAATACCTAACCCTTAGGGATGGAAACAAAAAAATTAAAATATACAAGATATATTTCCACGCAACCATGTCCGGGTTGCCAAATCACTACACATTTCTTCCTAGTTAAGAATTTGGGCATTTCATCACTGCAAATTCTTCAGACCAAAGTATAACTCTGCAAGTGTAAAAAAAATAAAAAAATAAAAAATTAAAAAATTGCACCATTATTTGAGATCTATTCCATTGGATTTATCTCTTCGCCCTTATCACATTCATACATATCATTTTTCAGCAAAATTTTTGACCCCACCCTCCCCGTTTCGGTTCCCTCGTCATCATGGCCCATACTCGTAGCCAAGACTTGGAAGCTCACTTCAATACCTTTCAATCTAATTTCACAAAGACCCAACAAGAAGTGAAACAACTTAGTGCAAATGTTGTCGCCATTGATACAACCATGCAGTCCTCCATCGCTGCCTCGATCAAGGAACTCAAACAAGACATGACTACCCAACTTGAATCTGTCATTTCAATGATCTGCACCAAGCTGCATATCCCTATAGATAACCCTTTATCTAACCCACCCCCACATACCGAAGCTAAAACTTCCTCTCATTCCCATAATTTTCAGCCCCATCACTTTCAGCATGACCTACACCTTCCGCGGGTGGATGTGACCAAATTTGAGGGCTCAGATCCAACTGGTTGGGTAACCCAAATTGAACATTATTTCTCTTTATACGACATTACAAATGACTTGGCCAAACTTTGGTATGGTGTTCTCCATATAGATCCAGAACGTTTGTAATGGAGAAAAACTTCCCGTCAAGGGTATATTGCTTGGAGACACTTTGTGGCAGAGCTTTATGAACTCTTTGACACTGACACCAACCATTTAGAATGTTTGACAAAGTTGAAACAAGCTGGAATAGTGGAAGAATTTATAGCTTTGAGTGCCTGGATTTTCGGACAGAGGGCATATTTGTTGCCTTTTTTTGAGAATGTTTTATCAGTGGCCTTAAGGATGAGATTCATGCCCATGTCCTCATGGATCGGCCTCAGAGTTGGGTGGAGGCTAATAAAATAGCTAAAGAAGAACAACAAGTTGTATCTTCTCAAAATTGGAAACCCTCCTTTATTCCTCGCAATAAACCAGTAAATCCCACTAGTCCCTCTTCTCCACTAAAGATCCAAAAATTGACCAGAGCTGAAATGGTTGAACGCTAACTCAAAGGCCTTATAATTGTGATGAAAAATATTTTCCGGACCACAAATGTAAGGAAAAAAATCCTTTTATGGCCATATCAGAGGATGTTTCAGAAGAGGATGTTGAAACTCCCCTTGTTTCTAAGTCACCTGAAACCACAAACATAACCCCTCCCTCAGACCCTCCCGAAGTAGAACCAGTCATTTCCCTAAATGCTCTCACTAGTTTCTCTGATCTCCAAACGCTTAAGCTAATTCGTTAAATAAAACATAGGAAGGTCATCATTTTGGTTGATAGTGGCAATACCCATAATTTTATTCAATGCTGCATTGCCCAAGAAACTCATTGCTATATCCATGCAGTCAATAATTTTCAAATCATGATTTCCAATGGTGTCTCCATGAAATGTGGAGGGCGTTGTGAAAATGTGTGTTTCCAAATTGGTGACTACCACCTGAAATCTCATATGTTTGCTATTGACATGGGCAGTTGTGACATTGTGTTGGGTGTAGACTGGCTAAGGACTTTGGGTACCATTCTCATGGATTTCAAGGAATTAACCATGCAATTTGACCAGGAGGGCCAAAAATATAAGTTCCAAGGCATTACCACTGGTTCAACGGAGATCATTAGTTCCCATCGCATGGAAAAGCTGCTCAAAAAAGGTCATCTTGGCGTTATTTCCCAACTCCATGCCATACAAGCAACTGAGACACCCTCTGTGTTGCAAGACCTCCAATCCATCCTCTCTAAACATCAATTGGTCGTTTCCACTCCCTAGTCACTCCCGCCTTCCCGTGGTGTTCATGATCATTCCATTCCCCTTATACCAGGAAGCCTCCCTCCAAATATTCATCCCTATCGTCACCCCTTTTCCCCAAAAAATGAAATTGAGAAAATGGTTCAAGAACTGCTCAATGCAGGCGTTATCTACCCTAGTACAAGCCCCTACTCTTCTCATGTGGTCATGGTCCTGAGTAAAGAAGGTTCTTGGTGCACGTGTCTTGAATTTCGTTCCCTAAAAAATCTCACCATTAAATACAAATTTCCCATTCTTGTCATTGATGACCTCTTGGATGAATTGAATGGTGCCCAGTTCTTTACTAAACTAGATCTTCGTTCTGGCTACCACCAGATCCATATGAAAGAGGAAGACATTCCTAAGACTTCCTTTCGAACTCATGAGGGCCACTATGAGTTTTTGGTCATGCCCTTTGAATTGTGTAATGCCCCCTCCACCTTCTTAAGCCTCATGAATCATGTCTTTCACCCCTTTCTCCGTCATTATGTCTTAGTTTTCTTTGATGATATCCTCATCTATAGAAAAACCTGGACAGACCACCTTGCTCATGTGGACTGAGTTCTCCATCTACTCTCTCAACACCAACTTTTCCTGAAATAATCTAAATGTGATTTTGGCGCCTCAAAAGTCCAATACTTGGGCCATCTTGTTGGCAAGAATGGCGTGAGGGTGGATCCTAAAAATATTGAAGCTATGCAAGATTGGCCTCACCCAAAGACTCTAAAAAGATTGCGAGGATTTCTAGGCCTAACAAGTTATTATTGCAAGTTTGTTAAGAATTATGGAAAGATTACAACACCTCTCACGACACTCCTTAAAAATAATTCTTTCCCTTGGACCCCAACAACTGCTCAGGATTTTCAAACCTTGAAAATGGACATGTGCACCACTCCAGTCCTGGCCCTTCCTGATTTCACAAAGACCTTTGTCTTGGAATGTGATGCTTCAAGGAAAGGTATTGTCGTTGTCCTTATGCAAGAGGGTCATCCTTTGGTCTTTACCAACAAACAACTTTCTGAACGAAATTTGGGAAAATCAATCTATGAAAAGGAAATGCTGGCTATTCTACATGTCGTTGATTTGTGACACCCTTATCTATTGGGACAACGCTTCCAAATTAAGACAGACCATCAAAGACTCAAGTATTTTCTAGAACAACGCATTTCCTCCCCAGAGCAACAAAAATGGGTGACTAAGATATTTGGATATGATTATGAGATCATTTACAAGAAAGGAAAAGACAATGTGGTGGACGATGCACTTTCCCGAAAATACGAAGATGAAGGCTCCATTTTTTCTCTCTCATTCATAGTACCAGATTGGCTCCAAGATGTTTTCCAGGAATGGCTACATGATCCCAAAAGTTCGCATATGATACAACAATTGCATTCCAATTCTCCAGTTTCCCTAGGGTACTCATGGCTCCATGATGAGCTTCGATACAAAGGTCGTTTGTATTTAAGTAAACTGTCAAAACTTAAATCCACAGTTCTTTCTAAGCTTCATGCTACACCCACAGCTGGGCACTCTGGGTTTACCAAAACCTATGACAGGGTCAAACGTTCTTTTTTCTGGGATGGTATGAAACAAGACATTCATCATTTTGTGGCCGAATGTGATGTGTGTCATCACAACAAGGGAGAAACAGTCAAATATTCGGGCACACTGCAACCGCTTCTGATTCCACCTACTATTTGGAGGGATATCTCTATGGATTTTACTACAGGCTTACCTAAATTGGGTAATAATTCAATCATCATGGTGGTAGTTGATTTCCTTTCCAAGTATGTTTGTTTTTGTTCTCTTCAACACCCATTTACAACATCCAAAATGGCTCAACTTTTCATGGATCAGGTCTTCAAGCTTCATGGCATGCCGCATTCTATTGTTTATGATCGTGACCCAACTTTCACCAGCGATTTTTGGCGAGAACTATTCAAGCTACAAGGCACCCAATTGCATCTCAACATAGCTTATCATCCCCAGACAGATGGTCAAACCGAAGTTGTCAGCAAGTGTTTGGAAACATGTTTGAGGTGTTTTGCATCGGAAATGCAAAATCAATGGGCTCAATGATTACCCCTAGCTGAATGGTGGTACAAGAATTCATACCATCCAACTACACGCATGACTCCTTTTGAAGCGGTCTATGGACAAAAGCCACCTTTAGTTCTCTCATATTTACCAGGTGTTTCGAAGGTCCAAGCGGTTGACCAAACACTTACAGTTTGAGAGGCTATTCTCCATACCCTCAAAGAAAATTTGTTCATGGCTCAGAATTGCATGAAGCAACAAGCATATCAAGGTCGCTCTGAACATCAATTTGCATAAGGGGATTAGGTGTTTCTTTGATTGCAACCTTACAAGAAAAATTCCCTCAAGACCGACCATTGTCAGAAGTTGGCACCCAAATTTTATGGTCTTATACAGTTCTCAAGCGTGTGGGATAGGTGGCCGATCAATTAGATTTTCCTAGTCATTCTAAGCTACATCCTATTTTTCATGTTTCATGCTTGAAGAAGGTGATTGGAACTAGGTGCCAAACTCAAACCAACCTTCCCGAGTTGGACGAAGAAGACTCCATTTGAATACCACCACAAGCAGTTTTAGACCAACGCGAGTGTCATCTGCATCAGTGAACCATCAAGGAAGTGTTAGTCCAATGGAAAGATACAACTCCAACATATGCCACTTAGGAACCAACTACCATTCTGCAACAGTTTCCACATCTCAAGCCTTGAGGACAAGATTGTTTTTAAGGGGGCATAAATGTTAGGGACCTAACTGCTTACATAGGTAGAACATTGTATTCCGATGTAATAAAGTTCAATATTAATAAGGCCTTGCAATAAGTTAGAATAAATCGAATGTAAGAAGACCTAATATAATCTTTCGCTTATAGAAGGATCTTCCTCTAGATGGTTCTCTTGATAGACATATTTAGTATAAATAGGAGTCGAGGGTATGAGAACCCTAGCTTGGATATTATTATAATAGAGCTTTGCTCGACTGGAGGTTTCCCCCTCGAAGAGGCCCGTGAACATTGCTCTCAGTAATCGAAGTTTTCTTTCTGGTGTTATTCTGTTATCATTTCAATATTATTGTGGTGTTATTCTGGTTATATTGTTGTTCATCTGCCATTTCTAGCATTTTATTTTTGTTCTGCATACTTTTTATATCTGGAATATTAAAACAAGCCTCTCTTCAACCTGCATACATGGGAATCCCTCCCATGCACCTCAAAACCCTTTGGTTGCTCATTGTACACCTCCTCCACAATGATTCCATTAAGTAAGGCCATATTTACGTCCATCTGGTGGATATTCCACCCCATATATGTTGCAATCGAGATCATAGATATGATCAAAGTGTATCTCGCCACTAGGGAAAATGCCTCATCATAATCAATTCCCTCCTTCTGAAAGAACCCCTTAGCCACAAAGAAGGATTTTAACTTCTCCACAATGTTATCTTCAACGTGCTGGATCTTATAGATCCATGTAGATCCAATCACTGATTTCCCCTCTGGTCAAGGAACCACCTCCCAAACATCATTCTTCATGATGGAAGCATACTCTTCCACCATGTCATCTTTCCACACCTAATGCTTTTATGCCTCCTCATAGTTGGAAGACTTAGCCTCCAATATCTCACTCATCAGAGCCATGTAACTGGAAAACATATGTGGTGCTCAACTCTCCCTGAACGATGTCCTAGGATCACCCACGTACTCATGTGCCTCTCTCAAGATCTACTCTTCCCATCTAGTCTTCCTCCTCCTAGTAGTAGAAGGAATTCCCTGTACTGGAGGAGTGTCCTAATCCTCATCCTAATCTACAATCTAAGCATTTGTTCCTGGATCTATACATGTACCTTGACCTGTCTCCTATGTCTCCTCAATCTTCTGAGTCTCTGAATCATGATACCCTGTCACTGCTGCACCAATATCATGAGCCTTCCTCAAGGATCTATCCTCCTCAAACTTCACATCCCTCATGACAACATTATTCCTCAAGGAAGGAATGTAGACAATATATGCCTTGGAATTCTCGTTGTAACCAATGAAAATCCCCTTCTGAGTAGTGACCTCAAGATTTTTCCTCTTCTCTGAAGGGACATGATGATAGATAAGGCATCCAAAAATCCTTAAGTGTCAAAATTTTGGTCTCCTCCCCGTGAATACCTTCTAAAGACACTTCCTCCCCAACACCTTGTGAGTGCCCATGTTTTGTATGTATATTGTTCTATTACAAGCCTCTTCCCATAGTAATATAGGTAGATCCTAATCATACAACATTTCTTTAACAACCCCAACAATAACCTTGTTCTTCCTTTCCGCCACCTTGTTATGTTGTGGGTTGTATGGAACAGTCAAATCCCTCTTTATCCCAAAACCTACAAAAGAATCCTTGAAGGCCTTTGAGGTGTACTTGCTTCCATTGTTAGATCTCAATGTCTTAATATTCATTCCCATATGGTTCTCCATAAGAGATTTGAACTCTTGGAACTGACTGAAGATCTCGTCCTTGGTCTTCATGAAGTAGATCCAAGTGTCAGGGGAAATATATGTCGTTATAGTACTTGCCCAACCATTTAATTGTCAACCCGGGGTACGTAGAATGACGAAGCACACGCACTGTATATGCAGGACTGAAGTAGAACTAATCTAATCTATGTTGCTGAAATCAAACTAATCTAAGAAAGCATTGAAACACTAACTAGGAAAGCATGAAATTGCCTAAGGGAAATACAACATGTGAAGA
>ML782667.1:272968-339064 GCA_009831015.1 Picea engelmannii
AAATGAATAAAGTGGAAAATAATGATGTGAAACCCAAATGTATTTATGAAAATGATATGATGAAGGTTTAATTGGGCGATGAAATGTAAGGAATAGTGAAGGGAAAGGTGGATGAAAATACGACATTTCTGAGTCCCAACACCAAGTATTCCTAGAATGGTCATCGATGGAGGTGACATAGTACTCATACCCACTCAAGGATGGTCATCAATGGAGGTGACATAGTACTCATACCCACTCAAGGATGGTGATGACATGGGCCCACATACGTCTGAGTGTATCAATTCAAGAATGCCTCATGTGTTGTTGTCATTGTTTGGGAAGGTTGTTTTGGTGTACTTCCCCATAACACACCCCTCGCATACCTAATGATGCTTTGTGCTAAAGTTTGGAAGTCTTGTCCCTATATCCTTGAGCACCTTGAGTGCTCCATGATGCAGATGCACCATCCTTCTATGCCACAACTCCATGTCACATGCGTTGCTCACCAATTCTCAGGTTGGCTCAAACTGAATCCTATACAACTTCTCTCACATGACACCAATCAACTTCGTTTTTCCTAGAGTCCTTGCACATGATGTACAATTGCCTATCCTAAAATGAGACCACATAGCCCTTGTTCTCCAATGTTGAAACTAATATCAGGTTCTTCGTCATACCTGGAACATATAACACATCCCTCACCATTAGTGGCTTCCCAGACTCCCTCTGAAATGTGATTGTCCCATGGCCTATTTCTCGACACTTGGCATTATTCCCCATCTCAATCACGAGGCCTATCTCGTCCTCCTTCATACTCAAAAATTAATCTCCCACTCCATTCATGTGACTAGAGGCGCCACTGTCAATATACCATATGCCCAAACTAGATGAACTAGGCAGACATACAATGCGTTAAAACTCTTTCTCGAATCTAGATTCAAACTCATCAACTTCAATTGAAGTTTATGCTTCCATATATGACTTCTTGTTTTCCTTATTTTTGTTTGGGCACTGACTGGAAAAGTGTCCTGGTTTGCGACAGGAAAAACACTTAATCTTGTTGAAATATTTATTCTTTTCTCCCTTTGAGTTCTAACCCCCACTCTGGCCCTTATTTCCTTTGAACTTTCCATTTCCATATAAGAAAAGGTTCTCCTCATCCTCTCTCTTAGGATGGTTGGTCTGTGAGGTTCCAACTCTCAACTCCCCCTGGGAGATATCATCCCATAACCTCTCCCAATAAAGGAGTTTCTCGTGAGCTACAACTCCTCTAGAAAATAAATCCCACTACATGGTGAAGCCATTCAAGGTTGTCCTCACCAACTCAATCTCATCCACATCCTCCCCAACTTTTGTCAGTTCATCTCTGATCTGAGTGAACTTGGTGAGATATGTAGTAACTAACTCTCCTTTGGCCATCTTTGAGCTTCTGAGTTTCTCCATGAGAAGCATCTTCCTTCTCTAGTTATCTGAATGGTACAATTTGACTAGTGCCTCCCACATATCCTTAGTTGTCTTATTTCCAAACAAATGAGGAATGATGTGGTCTTTGACACCATCAACTATGATTTTTCTTGCCTTTCGAAGTTTTAGTAGCTTTAGAAGATGTTCTTATTATATTCATATTGTATTTGACCAAGACAAAACCCTAAATAATAATATTTTATTATATTTGTTAAGTTGTCCCTATTGTGCCTTTGTAAAAGTCAATGCTATTGTGCCTTCACAAGTCAATTGTAAATTATAAATATAAAGTTGACAGGTCGACCCTGACCAAATTTCTGAGGGGCACAACTTGTATTTATAAGAGGCTAGGCACCTCACTTGAATAAAACACACAACAAGCTCTCTCACAGATACAAGTGCACAATTCTAAGAGAGTGACTCATCTAAATAGAAAGAGTGACGCAACTATAGAGGAAGAGTGTTCTAGTGAAGGGTTTTGGTTATATAGTGAAGGACTATCTCGGTCTAGTGGTGCACTACTCTATTTTGGTTAGGATTTTTTGGTTTATCTTTTGTTTGGTGAGATCTCTCTTGAGAGAGACATTGTTCTTGTTGAAGACTCTATATTGAAGAAGCTTTGTTGGGTTTTCTCCCCCACGAGGGTTTCCTAGGATAAATATTGTGTATATTGTGGATGTCTTTCTTTCATTGATCCTTATGCATGCAATTATTGTTTTAATAGTCTAAAGTTAAAGAATACAAAACACACTTAACTGCTTAGAAGAAGCCATTTGGACAGTTTAGAAGAGCTCATTGGGGAAAGTAAGACCATAAGAATACTTTGCTAACCCTAGCACATATTTTCTTGGGTTTAGATTCTTAGTTTGACAAAGTTTTGAAAACTACAACTTGTGTTGTAACTGCACAAAACCCTAGAAGGTGTTTTCACCCATTTTTGAAGGACGTTGTTCAAAGTAAGACCATTAAGGAACTTTCCTTAGGAGGGCACACCTTTCCCTTCGATAATAATTCCAAAATTCATATTTTGAAAAAAAAATTATGGTTTCCTCATAAACCCTAGTTCAAGACGTCTTGGTAGCTGCAAAATTGAAGTTGGAATTAGTCACCCTAGCATAGTACACTTTGGTAAGTACAAAAAATTTCCTTGAAAATTTCTTGTTTTTCTTATTGTATTGCTCAAGCACAGGATGACACCTAGTACCAAGATTGATGAGAAGCTTGAAGGTGTTGATAACTTTTGAGCATGGAAGTACAAAGTGATTCTCATTCTAGAAGTGAATGATCTAGAAGATTTCATAAAAGAAGAAGTTCCAGAACCTAATGAGGATGAGGCCAAATCAAGGTACAAAAATAACCTAGTGAAGGCGAAGAGAATCATTGTTGATTCTATCAAGGATCATTTGTCCCCCATGTCTCATCATTGAAAACTCCCAAGAAGATGTTTTATTCCTTATCCTGATTGTATGAAGGCAAGAATATCAACCATAAGATGACCTTGAGAACACAACTCAATAATTTGAAGACACAAATTTCAAAAACTATTCAATCATACTTCACAAGTGTGTCTCAAATCAAAGAACGACTTGAATCCATTGGTGACACAATCGAAGAAGTTGAGTTGGTGATGACTACATTGAATGGTCTCCCCAGATATTGGGAATCATTCATTCAGGGTATATGTTAAAGAAGAAGGCTAACAAGGTTTATCAGACTGTGGGAGGATTGTACTTAAGAAGAAACTAGATTGGCAGCAAGAGAAGAGAAACTAGGTGATGAAGAAAATCAAGCCCTAGCAGCACATACCAAAGAAGGAATTTCAGTCACACAAGAAACCTCATGGATTACAATAGAATTTCAAGTTCAAGAAGGATTTCTCAAATTATAGATGCTTCATTTGTCAAAACATGGGACACATTGCCATCAATTGTCCCAACTCCAAAGGTCATGTCAGAAAAGGAAAGTATAAAAGACATCATGCTCATGTCGCAGAAGATGATGAACATGATCATGAGAAAACCAAAGAAGAAGACTCAAGTGAATAATATGTTTTTATCTCATCTCTTACAGGTACAGTCACTCATGGAAGTGACACATGGCTTATTCATAGTGGTTATTCTAAGCACATGATTGGTTATAAGGAATCTCTCTAAGATCTAGTTCAAAAAGATTCACCTCACAAGGTGAATTTAGCTGATGACTATCAATATCCCAATAAAGGAGTAGGAGAAGCATCCTACAATTTAGACTTCGGAAAATCTATAAAGATGAAGGATGTGTTGTACATACTTGTTTTAAAGAAGAATCTCCTTTCTATCTTAGATTTATATGAGAAAGGATTCAAAGTTTCTTTCATTGATGGTGAAGTCCTCATGTGGCCTAGAGGAAAATCTATTGATGATGATGTAGTGATTGGTGTCCAAGAAGGAGGATTATACAAGTTAAAGGGACACTAAGTTTTAGTGCTAGTACAAAGTATAGTTACTCCAAGTGAACTATGGAATAGAATATTTTCTCATATACATTACAAATCCATACTGATCGTGAGTAATATGGTGACAGGTTCGCCAAAAATCCAAGTGAAAAATGAAGACATATACAAAGGATGTGCACAAGGCAAGAACGTGAAGAAACTATTTCCAAAGAGTGATAGAAAATCCAAGGGATCCTTGGACATTACACATTCAAATGTGTGTGGACTGATGTCAATTGCTTGAGTTAGAAAGTATGTATACTATGTTTCATTTATTGATGATTTCTCATGTAAAAATCAGATTTACTTTTTGAATAATAAAAGTGAAGTATTCAACAAGTTCAAATAGTTCAAGGCACTTGTTGAAAACCTATTTGAAAATAAGATAAATATTTTGAGATCAGATAATGGAGGAGAATTCTCTTCAGATGAATTCAAGGCATTTTGTAAGGAAGTTTGGATTAAGAGGGGTCTCTCTACTCCATACAATATTCAACAGAATGGTGTGGCAGAAATAAAGAACTGTACAATCATGGAAGCAATAAAGGCCATATAGAGTTTACATCCCTGATCATTTTCATATTTAGACTAGCAGAGATGTCACCTTCGATGAGGATACAACTTTCATTAGATCAAGACAAAATCATTTAGATGAGATTCATGATGAGGAGCCTGAAGCTCCTAGAGTTACAAATGCAAATGGAGGTGATGATGTTGTACTAGAATATCATGATATGGAAGAATCAAAGATACCTGCAGACTCATCTTGAGAGATGAATACCAAGAAGAGAAGACCAACTTGGGCTCGGGAAATTATTCAAGATGCAGAGAAGTATGGTGCTCCATATGGATCCTTCAGATAAAGAAAGAGGCCACGAACTTACTCTAGATATGTGGCATTTATAAGTGACACCATTGATGTTGAGCCTACCAGTTATGAAGAGGCTGCAAAAAAGAAAGAATGGAAGGCTTCCATGGTTGAAGAGTACCAATCTATTCTAAAGAATAATGTTTGGGATGTAGTTATGAGATTGAAAGAGAAGACAGTTGTAAGTTCCAAGTGGATTTAAAAGACAAAACATTCAACAGATGGAAGTATCGAGAAATACAAGGCAAGGTTCATAGCATGTGGTTTCTCCCATAAAGAAGGAAAATATTATGATGAGACATTTTCTCGTGTGGTGAGATACACTTAAATTAGAGCTATACTTGCAATAGTTGTAGTAAAGAAGTGGAAGGTACACTTGATGGATGTGAAGACAACTTTTCTAAATGGTGTAATAGAAGAATAAGTGTATGTGGAGCAACCACAAGGTTTTGAGACACATGACAGTCAGACACATGTGTGCATATTGAAGAAATCCTTGTATGGGTTAAATCCAACACCCATAGCATGGTACAATAGAATTGACAGCTTCCTAATGATCTTGAGCTTTACCAATAGTAAAAAAGATTCCAACCTGTACTTCAAGGTTGTGGATGGTGAACCAATGATACTACTACTATATGTGGATGAAATTTTTCTAATAGGAGACAAAAATCTCATCACTAAGAGTAAGAGGAATATTTTTGCATAGTTTGAGGTGGAATACCTATGCATGATGCTTTACTTATTAGGTATAGATGTATGGAATAGACTGAGAGAGATTTTCCTTAACCAAGGAAAATATGTTGTTGAGATTCTGAAGAGATTCAGAATGATGGATTGCAAGGCCATGCCTATACCAATGGTGACAAATCTGAAGTTGTTGAGCGATACATATTCAAATATGGTGGATGCCACCATTTATCGACACCTGATTGGTTCATTGATGTACTTAACGAACACGAGGCTAGATATATGTTTTGCGGTGAACACATTGAGTTAGTATATGGTTGAGCCGAGAAGTGTTCACTTGGTTGCAGAAAAAACATGTGATAAGGTACCTGAAGGGTACAATTGATTGTGGACTGGGATATGCTTCAGATCATGAGATAAGCTTGCAAGGCTTTACTTGGGATGGTACTGTTGCAGATCAAAAGAGTACATCTAAATTTTTCTTCAATATGGGATCAACCATGATCTCATCATTCAACAAGAAGTAGACTAGAGTGGCACTAAGTACAACTGAAGCAAAGTATATAGCAGCGTGTTCAACTAGCAGTGAAGCAATGTGGCTTCGGAAGTTGCTTGCAATATTGTTTGATCTTGAGTTAGAGGTGACTCACATCTGGTGTGACAACCAAAGTTGTGTGAAGTTGAAAGAGAACCCATTGTTCCATGACAAGTCCAAGAACATCGATATCATGTAACATTATATCAAAGATATGGTATAGAGGGGAGAAGTGAAGCTCCAATATGTCGTTACAGATGAGAAGATAACTGACCTGTTGACCAAGCCTATGTCAAGAGTGAAGTTTGTGTACTTCAAAGACAAGCTTGGTGTGGTCGAGAAGGATGTCCCTAGTAAGAGAGAGTGATGATTTACAGTTAAAATCCAGGCCATCAACTTCAGCATGTGGAAGAAGAAATCAATGGTCATTCACGGGGATGTTACGGTTACTCCAGTGAAAAATTCTGGTATGCTGAGTTACTGCTACTCTAGTGAAAAAGCTTGGTACATATAGGACTACTCTAATGAAAAAGTCCAGTATGTCGAGTTACTACTACTTTAGTGAAAAATTATGGTATACAAATTGTTACTCCAGTGAAAAATCCTAGTATGCAAGTTACTGACTATGGTACCAATCATCATGACCTCGCACAAGGTCAACATATTCCACGCCTTTAGGGCTAGTTAGTTACCTGAATTTTTAAGTTGGTGGGAAAACTTGTGTGGTTGGAGGTGTTTCCTAGCCTTCAACAAGATGGATAGTGTGTGCGCACTACATCACCTAATCCTCGTGATTAGATGCTTGGTCATTATGGACCAGTTTCCTAGTGTGCCAACCAATGGTTACTAGTTCATTGTGGAACTAGATGCCGGATTCTGTGTGAGATGGCAAGTGAAAGCCCCGTGATGACATAAACCCTGGATCAATGATAAGACCCTAGATGTTTCTATGGTTACAAAACTTCTTCAATATACATTCGGGGTAATTCAACAAGTCAATGGTCAAGTGTACAGAAGAGCAGAAGCAGCTGTGATGATCGTACCAAAAGAATACCTTCCTTGCTAAGAGGGAGTGTTGAAGTTTGAGTAGCTTCAAAAGATATTCTTATTATATTCATATTGTATTTGACCAACACAAAACCGTAAAGAATAATATTATATTATATTTTCTAAGTCGGATTTATTGTGCCTTTGTAAAATTTGTCCCTATTGTGCCTTGACAAATCAATTGTAAATTAGAAAGATAAAGTGGAAATGTCAGCCCTGACCAAATTTATGGGGGGCACAAATTTTATTTATAAGAGGCTAGGCCCCTCACTTGAAGAACACACACAACAATCTCTCTCACATAGAAAAGTGCGCAAGTCTAAGAGAGTGACGCAACTACAAAGGAAGAGTGTTCTGGTGAAGGGTTTTGGTTATCAGGTGAAGGACTATCTTGGTATAGTGGCGTGCTACTCTATTTTGGTTAGGGTTTTCTGGTTTATCTTCTATTTGGTGATATATCTCTTGAGAGAGACATTGTGCTTGTTGAAGAATCTATATTGAAGAAGATTTGCTTGGTTTTCTCTGCCACGAGGGTTTCCCAGGATAAATCTTGTGTATACCGTGGATTTCTTTCTTTCAGTGATCCTTATACATGTAGTTATTGTTTTAATATTTTAAAGTTAAATAATATAGAACACACTTAATTGCTTAAGAAGAATTTTAACATTTGCCTCACATCTTTCTCGAGATGAGTTGGTTGTTGTGTTAGGTCTACTGGAAGTACCGCTTTCCCTTCAACAAACTCCCACAATCTTTTTTCTCCTAGCACCAAACCAATTATCTTTCTCCATGGACTGAAATTTGAGGCTCCCTCCATCCTATCTTCAAACCTCATGCCTGCATTGGCCATTTTGTCAGTTTCCGTGACTCACATGCCCTCTCTGGTAATTTGACCCCTTTGTTTATTTACTCCTAGTATGCACAAAAAATCAAATTGGTTCCTTTTTTATTAAGTGGATGAGCTATGATACCATGTTAAGTTCTTTTAAACTCAACAAACAAAAATTAATTGCCAATAATTTTACTTTACCTAGAAATTATTCTAGCTAATATAATCTCTGAAAATTATGAAAATAATTATAGCTAAGTTATTTAACTAAAATGCATAGCCGAAGTATTCAGAAACCAAGCACAAATATTGTCTTGTTGTCCTAGTGGTGTACTAAGAGAAATATTTCATTTTATTAGTTCTTTGGCACATGATCATTGTGTAGATTTTTTAGGAACTATGAGGGATTCCCAACAAGACTGTCCTATGACCTCTTTTTGGGATCTAAGTTTGGTTATGAAAATATATCATTTGTTTCATTTTAGAACAACAAACAAGTCTGCATACTTCTACCAAGAATTTCCCCCCCAAATGATGATTATATGCTCTTTTAAGGTGCCCTTGCAAGTAGTTTTAGTAACCAAGTGTTAGCACATGCAAACCTCAAAACATATAACACTCCTCTAGGATATTAAAAATCTCCTACTACTAATTTAAACACTAGGCATACATGAAAAATGAACATAGGTATTTTTGGTCAACATGACCCTGGATAAACCCCACCCCTGGGGAAAACCCGTTTAGAATGAAAGTGCATATGAGTGATGTCTAAAGCATGGAATACAACAAGTAATAAACTATAATGGAACCTATACAAGAAGAAATCTCCTCTAAATCCTTTCTCAAGGTTCCAAGAAGAAATGCTCCCAAGCAAAGTGCATCATCTTCCTTTGTTTCCAATCTCACTGAAATAATGCGCCCTTGATCCTCCTTTTCCCAAATGATAATCCCTTACACAAAAATATTTTTTTGTGTTCCTCCTCAATGATGAACGTGACATATTTGAAGTAGAACAAGAACTGATAGTGCCTGCTAAGCATGCACACTCCTCCTAGAGTGTGTCGTCCTCAAAGAAAAATCCCTCGCCATAAACAAATGAGAGTACAAGCCTCCATGAGCCCTCCATGAAAGTAAGTGTCCAATATTCCCTCATCCATATCCTCCATCCTCATCTCAATTCTCTCTCTCAAACTCTTCAAGTGAACAAATGAGTGAATGAGCCTCCTTTGGCCCTATGCGCCCCTCTTGAACCATCCATAAGGAAACCTAAATATGGATGGCCTAGATCACTCCAAGCACCATCTAATCAATGGGTGAGATCATCCCAAAATAATATCACTTAGAAACCCACTTTGGGTTAAGTTTCCTAAGTTCACTTTATGTCCCTTCATTCACCCACTTAGTGAATAAAATGTCACTTTTTCCTTAAGTGACAAAATTCCAACTTTTTTACTTAAGTGAAGTAAAAGTGGAATTAGACATAAAGTACAAGGTACATAGTCCCATTGTTAGAGACCCAAAACCAAAGGGGGAACACTTCCCAAGGTACACCAAAACTCAACGCTCCCTCTTACTGAGGAAAGTGTTTCTCACCAATCCCATCTTGTCTCTGAAGTAGACATATTTTCCCCTTGGCAAGGCCTTGGTGAGAATGTATGAAAACTACTCATCATTCGGAATGTACTGAAGCTGTACTACCCCTCGCTAAACCCAATATTTGATGATGTGGTATCCGATCTCTATATGCTTCAACCTGTCATGGAACAATGTATTCTCATAGAATTTGATACAACTTTGATTATCGTAGTGAATGACAGTCAGAGGTAACTCCTGACCAAATAATCCCACCAAAAACTTACGAATCCAAATGGCCTCACAACTATCCTAACTGTGCTCCATATACTCTACCTCATATGAACTCAAAGAAACAGACTTATGTTTCCGATTGAACCAGGAAACAAGTCCATACCCCAACCCAAAACAACACTATGAGGTTCTCTTCTTGTCAATAGCACATCCTACCCAGTCTAAGTTTGTGTATCCAACCAAACTCACTCCATCCCCTCTAACATAGTCTAGACCATAATCCACTGAACCTACAATGTACCTCAAAACATGTTTTTTCCCAATCCAGTGAAAAATCCTCAGCTCCACCATATACTGGTTGAGAGTGTTCACGCCAAAACAAATATCTGGTCAAGTGTTGACCAGATACATCAACAATCTGATCAAATTCTTGTATCATGTAGCATTCACCAACTGGGAATTTGAAGCACTAAGCTTCTTCCAGTTGGTTACCATGTGATCCAGGTGGATATTGGTGGCCACCCACCTATTCCAAATTCCAACTCGCTCATCTTGACAGTTTTCATTTTAGCAAATTTCTCTGTAATGGGGACATTTCTTTGTAATTGTGGGTTCTGCACTTATTGGGCTATCGTGAATCCCTACACCACATCCAAGTGGATATTGGTGGCCACCCACCTATTCCAACTGGCTTAATTTGGAAGTTTTCATGCCAGTACATCTTTATGTACTTCTAGGGCCATTTTGGGGCTCTAAACAATGTTTTCCTGTCTTGCCATAGTCAAAATATAAACAAAGTCAAAGTTCGATGGAATAATTCATAGTTCTCGAAAATACCTTTCCAACGGGCTATCACACACCTAAAACATAGATAGTATGAAAAAGTTACGACCCCGAGAAGTTAATGTACTAACTTACCCCAACGGGTCCCACATGAATTTTGGCACTTCATCTCCTAGGTTTAGGTTTTTGCAAGTCCAGGGTTTTGGCATTCATGTTTATCATAAAAATGCCTTCAGAGCCTCATTGTAATCACATTCTTGCAAATGAGCGTAGCCGTCACATCTCTTCTCAGAGATAAAGTTACCACCATTCTAGCGAGTCTTGCACTCTGTATTTTTACAGTCTCTAAACATTTCTTTCATTAATAGAAATAATGTACTGTTGTATCTCTCTGTTTCTGGCGATTTTTATGAGTATTTCATTGTAATATCTCTAATTTTATTTTGTTCAAAAAATAATACAGATCACCATGGGCGTTGACATAGGCCTACAGTCCTCCATCTGAAACTTACTCAAAATGTTTGAAACATACTTTTCCTATCCCAGGAAGATGTGACCCTCCTCCTACGATACCTCCATGCCCAAGAAATAATGCATCAAATTGATGTCAGTCATCTTGAACTTTGATGCAAGACTCATTTTGCACTCAACTATGACATTCTATGCTCCCTCGATGAATAAGTCATCCACATACAAAATGAGAATGAGCATGTACTCACTTCTAATGATGTAATAGAGGTTAGGATCAACATCGATCTTCTCAAATCCCATCTGAAGCAAATTTTACTCAATGCATGAATACCAAGCTCTGGGAGCTTGCTTCAGACCATACAGTGCCTTTCTCAGGAGGCACACATGAGACTCTCTATTTCACACCTCAAACCTCTGCGGCTTCTCAATGTACACCTCCTCCTTAATAAATCCATTAAGAAATGTGGTCTTTACATCCATCTGATGTATCCTCCAAGCCATCTCTGCTGCTATGGAAATAATACTCTGAATGGAAGTGTATCTTGCAACTAGTGTGAATGTCTCATCATAATCAACTCTATCTACCTGAGAGAATCCACATGCCACTAACTAGACCTTGTGTTTATCTATGCTACCATATATAACATATTTGGTCTTATACAACCATCTAGAAGTCACAACTTACTTCCCCTCTGGCATTGACACCACCTCCCATACATCATTGCGCATAATGGAGTCATACTCCTCCAACATATCCTCTCACCAAACCTATTGGTAAATTGCATGTGCAAATGTCTCGACCTTTGCATCTGTGATGCTCATCACCATCACCAAGTAGGACCCAAGTCTCTGGTGCTCTGCTCTCTCTGATAAATATCTTGGGCTCTCCTACATTCTCCTTGGCTTCCTTCAAGTTCTATTGAAACCATCTCGGTTTCCTCTTCTCTAGACTAACCAAAGGAGAAGTAATATATCCACATCTAAGAGTCTCCACCTCAGATCTAATCCCATCACTCTGATATCCTGAAGCCTCTGCACCCTCTTCCTGAACCCCCTGCAACTGTGAAACTGAAGCTGTGCAAGGTGACCCTATCACCCATGAAACTGGTGCACTCAACACCTGAGGTTGTGGTCCCTCTGAAACATCAATATGAGTCTCTGGAAACTCCTCAATATTGTCTCTCGACTCGGGATACCTCTTGAAGGCTCTACCCTCCTCAAATATAACATCTATTCTCACCACCACCCTTTGTTGCGATGTAATTTTGATCTGGTAGGCCTTCGAGACCTCTGAGAAACCATCTAGAATCCCTTGTTGGGATGTGGGGTCTAGATTTGTCCTCTTCTCTGAGGGGACATGAGAGTATTTCAAGGATCCAAAAATCTTGATATACCCAACATCAATCCTACTACCAGTGAAGGCATCCTCAGGAGTCTTCTTCCCAAAACATCTGTGGGGACTCTTGTTTTGTAGATAAACTGCAACAACACTCGCCTTAGCCCAAAGGCATAAAAGAAAATTTTGAACATGCAACATAGATCTCGTTGCACTTGTAATGGCTTTGTTCTTCCTCTCAAAAACCTTGTTCTGCTGAGGGTTGTAAGGAACAATCATCTATCTTATCATCCCCCTCATGGGTACATAATTCTACAAACTTTGTGGAGGCATACTCACCTCCATTTTCTGACTGCAAGACCTTGATCCTCTTTTCTGTCAGGTTCTCCACAATAGCTTTGAACTCTTGGAACATATTGAAGACCTTACTCTTGATATTTAGGAAATAGATCTAGGTCTTCCTTGAGTGGTCATTTATGAATGTGAGATAATACTCACAACCACTCAAGGACATACGATACATAGGCCTACACACATCAATGTGTACTAAATCTAGTATCCCAGTTGATCTGTTATCACTACTAGGGAAAACAACCTTGGTAAACTTACCAAGCACACACCCTCTACACACATCCTAAATCTCTAATCTAAACTATGGAACTTTTGTCACAACCTCTCTCATCCCTCCAAGATCCCCATGATGAAGGTGAGCCATATTTCGATGCCACAACTAACACAAGTGATTGTTGTTGTTGCTACTCCCTTCCAAAGCATGCAGAGGATGGAAAAGTAATTTGTATAGATTACCATCCCTCACTCCAATCACCTTCGCTGAGGTGAGACGAGACACCTTAGGGTGTATGAGGACCTCTTTCCCTCTAAAGGACACCTCAATACCCATAGCCTGGAGGGTGGAAACTGATATTATATTCTTCGTCAATCCAAGAACGTACAACACATCCCTGGATGAAATGGGTGGCATACTCTCCCTTTGAAAAGTAATTGTATCATGCCCAACAAATCTGACGATGGTGTCATCACCAAGAGAAATATCCATATTGACTTATGGATCTATGAGGTCAGTGAAGTGCTCTCTAACACTAGTCATGTGGCTCGAAGCCTCGTTGTCTTTTATACCAAATGATAGGTGTCGTCTTAACTAAAGTGTAACAAATAAGGAAGGCACACTCCCTCTCAAATTGTGCCTCAAACTCTACCTCATATGTTGTATTTGTTGTACCAATCAACCTCTTCTTCTTGTTGGGACATTGTCTATCATAGTGCCCCATCTTCTTACAAGAAAAACACTTCACTTTGCTCATATCCCTCTTCTGCACACTGCCACTCTCTTGTGGCTTGGACCCCAACTTGGGACCTTGTCTAGCACCCTTGCTGACCTTATTTTTTCCCTTTGTCAAAAGATAAATATCCTCATCACCCTCAGATATACATTGTTGTATTGAATACCTAGAGCTGCATCTCAGCTCCACCTGAACAAAGTTGTCCCAGAGTCTCTCCCAACTAGTCATGAGCTCCCAGGCCACAATGCCTCATACAAATGAACCCTAAGGTTAGGAGAAGCCGATTAAGGTTGTCCTCACCAAAATGTTTGGATCCAAAATATCTCCTACTGCTGATAATGCATCTCGAATCTATGTAAATCTGCCAAGGTATGAAGTCACCGACTCATACTTAAGCATCTGGATGCTCTTGAGTTTCTTGTGTAGAACCATCTTTTGGTTCTGATTGGGAATCTGGTAAAGATTGCATAGTGAGGCCCACATCTCAAAGGAATAGTATTTCCCAGTCAAATGCGGTATGATGTGGTCTCTCACCACATCACAAATAGTCCTTTTCGCCTTGGTGTTCTTCTTCCTAAAATATGCATCCAACAAGGGAGATGGAATTGGCCGAGGAGGAATCACTACGAGAGATTGAACTATATCCCATAGCTCAAGATCCTCCAAGCCAAATATGATCATGGTCTTCCAAGGGGACCAGTTGCTAGCTCCAACTATCCTATGTTATGCCTTCATTTGAGACATCGACATGGTTGTCCACTAAAAATCATACCGATGCTACAGATTGCAAAAGAGTACAACCTCACTCTTGTCAACACAGGTGTGAAAAGAGGTTGTCCAACTAAAACCTCACTTCTGTCAAAACATGAATGAAAAGAGGTTTTCCAAATACAACCTCACTCCTGTCAACACATGTGTGAAAATATGTTGTCCACAAATTTCCAAAACATTCCCACAAAACTTCCCACTGAATTCTCTACAAATCAACAAAACTTAGCCACCAAGGCTTTGATACCATGTAGATTTTTTAGGAACTATGAGGGATTCCCAACAAGCTTGTCTTATGACCTCTTTTTGGACTCTAAGTTTGGTTATGAAAATCTATGCTTTGTTGTGTTTTAGGATGGAAAATAGGTATGTATACTTCTACCAAGAATTCTTCTCCCAACTGATGGTTATATGCTCTTTTAAGGTGCCCTTGCAAGAATTTTTAGTAACGAAGTGTTAGCACATTCAAACCTAAAAGCATATAGCACTCCTCTAGGATATTAACAAGATCTTACTATTGATTTAAACATTAATCATACATGAAAAATGAACACATGTATTTTTGGTCAACATGACCGTGGATAAAAACCCTCAGGGGAAAAGCAATTTAGAATGAAATTGTATATAAGTGATGTCTAAAGAATGAGATAAAAAAAAGTAAGAAAATACAATGGAACCTATACAAGAAGAAATATCCTCTCAAGCCTTGCTCAAGGTTCCAAGAAGAAATGTGCCTAAGCAAAGTGTGTCCTCTTCCTTTGTTGCCAATATCACTGAAACAATGTGCCCTTTATCCTCCTTTGCCCAAATGAGAATCCCTTGCACAAAAATAAGATTTTGTGTGCCTCCTCAATGATGAACTTTTCAGATATGAAGTATCACAAGAACTGCTAGTTCCTGCTAAGTATGCACCCTCCTCAAAGCAAAATCCCTCACCACAAATAAATGAGAGTACAAGCCTCTATGAGCCCTCCATGAAAGTAGGCACCCTATATTCCCTCATCCATAGCCTCCATCCTTATCTTAATTCTCTCTCTCAAAATCTCCAAGTGAACAAATGGGTGAATGAGCCTCCTTTGGCCTTGTGCCCCTCTTGAGCCATCCATAAGGAAAACTAAAGAGGGATGACCTAGATCACTCTAATCACCATATAATCAATGGGTAAGATCATCCCAAAATAATATCACTTAGAAACCCACTTTGGGTTAAGTTTCCTAAGTTCACTTTATGTCCCTTCACTCACCCACTTAGTGAATAAAATGTCACTTTTTCTTTAAGTGACAAAATTCCAACTTTTTGACTTAAGTGAAGTCAAAGTGGAATTAGACATAAATTGCAAGTTAAATATTCTCAATTTATTTCCCTCTTGGGGTTAGAGACCCAAAACCACAAGGGGACCACTTCCCAAGGTACACCAAAACTCAACACATTGGATGTTTATACTTAGCACATATTGTTCCCTCTTCCCTCTCTCACCTAGGGGTAACTAGGGGATATCATGTCTCATGGCCCACAATGAAGACAATGATCTTGACGGTGATGACAACCAACATTTTCACATGCAACAATCCAGTAGCTCCCTCTAGATGCCTCTCTCCTAATCAACAATATCATAACACTTGAGAAACATGCTTCATCAGAAGATGGTGGCTCAACGTCATCATAAGGTACATTAGTCCTTGTTTCATATAAAGTGTCATATTTAATACATTAGGCATGTGAGTAAGGATCATGCCTTGAATTTGGATAATGGATCATAAGCTCAAAAGTTATGATTTTTTCCTTGTTTCACCTTGGTGGCCATCATTAGTGCTCTAGTCCCATGTTGTCACCCTTTGGGAATAGGGGTATTGTTAGGAATCCTTGATGGGGGTAACATTCCATTCCCCCCCTCACAATTAACATGTATAATCCTAGAGAATGTCATAGTGTACTAGACTTCGGTAATGGTTTACATGTATCCCAAAAGGACCCGTGGTTCATTCTCCTATGAGAAGGGATAGAATGTTGAGGTTTATGTAGTTTCTATAAAAAATTAAAGAAATAATGTTATAAAATAAATAAATAAAATGGTATAATGAATGGCCAAATATAAAATTCAAAGGCCAACTTGAGCTCTACCCCCTCTAATGGTAATCGCCCCCTGTCCTAATGCACCAACTGAATATCTATAAAATGACTTTATCCCAGTAAGAAAAGAAATAATAAATGCTTGAAACTTGAAAAGTGGACTTGCAAAGCAATAAATGAATATCAAAAGCCAAGAAAAGGGGTTTAGAATGCAAAAATAATTGAGGAAAGGGTATCTCAAGAAGAAAGTGCTCCCTCTACAAAGTTGATCATGGAAATGGACAAAACACAGTGTCCTGCATGTTAATGATGTGATTCCCATGAAGTAATCCCAACACGTTTCATTATCACACTTACACTTAGGTGGGTTTCTTGGGAAATATCCTTCTACTTGGGTACTGACAAACCTAAGAGGGTATTTTGATGGTCCTCCCATACCTAAACTTTCCAAATTGCATAAAGTGAAGTTTGAAGGGGATATCTAATGTGAATTGTTCATATGGATTGTGTATTGAGTGATGGCTTAATTTGTATGATTATAAGGACTATTTCACCTTGTGATTGTTGGTCTTAATTAGTTTTATGGCTTTGACTAATTTGGTTGACCTTGATGAGATTTGACATGGTCTTTTAGAGGATGGATTCATGCTAGTTCTTAAGACATCATACACCTTTCAAAGTATTTTTCACACTTGAGACAGAGCATTGGATCATCTGACTTGGCACGACTTTGTTAAAGTATAGTGAGGATCAGTTTTCTAAACTACAAAAAGTGAAATAAGAAGTTATCTCAACAAGAGAATAAGTCCCAACCATCGATCTAGTCAAAGATATAATGGTTGGCATTGTTTGGATAGGGTCCACATTGTTAGTGTCCTATAACAATAGGAGATCTGTTGATTCAGATATTATTTAAAAAATCCAAAATTTCACTTTCGGCAACTAAGGGCCATTTTTCAAACCATTCTAAGTTGTTGAAAGTTGTCTCTTTCGGCAGCAAAAACAACATGTGCGAGGTGCTCTAAGATGCTGAAATGCATAATTTCTCCAACGATTGGCCTGCCCCATTGGAATCTCAAAACATCAGTAGTACACACGCCATCATCATCTCAAGTGCTGCCGAAAAGGACTAAAGAAGATCAGATCGTGATCTGGGCGATCCATGTTTGGTTATAATGATTCTTGATGATGATTATTTAACCATAAACCTATCAAACCTAAGACTCTTGCCATTACTCTGGATCTGCCATAATCCAATATCCTTAGCCATTCTTTCTTTCACTCAAATGATCGCATGGCCCATTTTTTCTCTCATGATTGAATATTGAATTACCATCATGATTTGAAACCCTTTGTTTGCCAAATATATTTCAAAACCAGTCTTCCAATTGAAATATCTCCCTCATGTCCCGCATTTTATTTTGCTTAACCTTAATTCATCCTCCATCATCTCTCTTTGTCTCCCCAAGCCCGATTCCATTGTATTGCAGGTGTTGATATTTGTTTTGCAGATGAAGAAGGGAGGAGCTCTGCTCAGGAAGGAAATCAATGATATAGCATATCTGGAATCTCACCCTAAGATTTTCCATATGTTCAGAGATGTTGTTTGCTATCGATACTGTAAAAAACTACAAGGTTTTCACCAAGGAGTGGCTGAGGCATTTGCATTGATCTTTGATGGAGCCAAGGCCAGAGTTGGAACAATTGAGGTACAGGTTAATGAAGCCATTGTTGCAGCATCAATAGAGATGCCTAGGATTGGTGAAAGATGGTTCAAATCAACCATTACTAAAGACATTGAGTTCAGATCTTATCTCAAGCCTGAGAACAAATGTATTACTTGGGAGAAAGATATCCCTAGATCCTACTTGGAATAAAAGTGGAAACATTTTCTCAAATCAATCCAGATATACATTACATTTGAAGGCAGATATGGTAGAGTAATGTTATACCATTTCAAGCTCATGAACCATTTCATAGGTAGATTCCCTTTGAATCTGCCCTTCTACCTTCATAGAAGCTTGAAAAAAATGACACACTAGTTCCAGGCCAAACCTAGCAAGGTGCAGGGTAGGCTTTCCCATCATAGCCTCATCAAACTCGTAGTGCTTGAAGAATTGCAGAGGAGTGATAAGACTTGGGAGCATCTTCTTTTCTGGGGTGAATTTGAACCATAACCCAGCCCAAGGAAAAAAATAAGACTTCATCCACTAAATCTTTAACACCACAGAGTAGTAAAAGGAAGAGAAGAGCCATTTCCCTAGAAATTGTAGAGGAGACAACCTCTTCTTCTAAGTCCAATAAATCTAAAAAGATGCTTCATTTCAGCCAAGCTACAGAAGGGAAAACCAATGCCTCTGGTAAAAATTTCTTGAATCTGCCTTATATAGATTCAGAGGAGGAGGTAGAGTTTATGGAAGAAGAGATGCCTGAGAAAACATCTCCTGAAGAAACAACACCTGGAGTCCAAATTTATGAGCACGAGGCCCCTGATTTTCAAGAAACTCCAGAAGAAGCACCTTTCTCTCTTGAAGCTCAAGATGTGGAGGTCCCTGAAATATCAATAAGAAAACATAGTAAGTCAACATCAAAGAAGATCAAAAAGCTTGAGGAGGAATTCATGGAGCTGAAGATGCTGGAAAAGGTAGTTAAATCCCAAAATAAGACCATCACGAGGACATCATCAGAGGTAAGAGACTCTTTTCAAAGACTAGCTAAAATGCATGTCAAATTGGAGAAGAAGAACAAAAGGCCGATTAAAGAAAACAAGAAGTTGCAGAAGGAAGTTAAATTTTTGAAGGTGAAGCTAAGGTTAAAAAAATTCAAATCCTATAGCTCATCCAGACTTGGAGAATCTAGAAGAGGCTACAGAGAACTTGAATGATTAATCATGAATTTTGAAAGAATGAAGGAATTTCAATTTTGAAGTTTTGATGAAGATTTTCAAAGCCCGTGGTTTCGACAGCTTATTCGTTTTCCTCAAGGCATTGTTAGCTGTCAAAAGCTTTGCTTTCAACAACTAATCCTACTCTGTTTTATACTGGTAAGCCACTGAAAGCGCAAAAAATGGCATAATGTTCATCTTTTTTCTCAGATCGAAGATTTTTTGGTTTCAGATCATTTGGAAGGGGTTCCAAATAAAAGATAAAAAATTAAAAGGATACGGATCACCATCCCTTTCTAGTTTTTGAGGCAGATGCTAAGGAAAGAAGGTTAAATGGATTTAAAATTTTTGGTAAGGATTGCCTATTTGTCAAAGCAGTATTTCAAAGTGCCTTGTCATCACTTTGACAATTATTGAAGTAATCAGATATTGTTGAAGCTTTCGAATATTTTTGAAGATCTAGTTGATAAGGGTTTCACCCTTAAATCAGAACTAGATTCTACATATCATACTAGTTTTGATTTTATTCTATTTTAAGTATTTCAGATCCATTTTTATACGATCTTGAATTGTTATGTAAAGGCTATAAATCCTATGACTCTTAAGAAAAGAGGGTTGGGACTTGGGATGACCCAAATGTAAAAATGCTCACAGGCTTTAATTGACTATAATGAATGAATACAAAGACTTTATTTCCAGATTCTTGTGTCATTTTTCTGTGGTGAAGTGTTTCTAATGTAAATTGTTATTCCCTTGTTTCTCATATTGTTTTTTTGTTCTCATTGATTATAAGAAGATTATGATTAGGATTTGTCATGGACACCTTGATCTGGCTTAAAGACAATGTTTATGTTTTCTTCTAAAGATTGAATGCAGAATTCAGATAAGCTCTGCTTTGCATTTGAAATGACCCCTGATCTTTTCCTCTCTCCATCTCACAAATTATAAGAATCCAATGATATGATTGTGTTTCCTGGTTACATATGTCTCTGTTATTTATTCATTCAATTGTCTTTAATCTTTGACTCCATTTTGCCCAATGGTCCTTTTTATGTCTCAACCAAACCAATTCAAAATCCATAAACAAACGCATGTTCTGCATAACTAGCCTAATATCTTATTTTCAACAAAGTTATATCAGATAGAGAGATCCATCTCTGATTCTTGGAGGGATAGATCCAAGACTAGAAGTGGTTTTGATGTTTCCTCTGTGACTACCTCCACAACCTTGGGAAAATTACAGAGTGCTAATACGCGTGAACCTTAGATGAAGTTAAATGGAAAACAAGACAAATATACATACATTAGAGAATAATATTCGAGGGAGAGGAGGTTGAGAAAGCTGGGTGAGTAAGGGAGAGGATCCTGTATGGCTCTGTACTACTCGTACCTAGTATGACCGACTACAGATTGATAAAACTCACAAATGCGAAAAGGAGAAAGGTCGAGTTAGGGCCATAATCACCAAACCAAAAGTAGGAAAAAAATAATAAGGACGATTTAGGTCCATACAAAAAATGAGGAAGAAACCTCGATCCGTACAACTAGATACCAGTCTGTATGGTGGACAGAAGCCAAATACCAGTCTGTATGGTGCAAAGAAGTACAGATCCATACGTCAAACAAAAGGGTTGTGGGAAATTTTTGGTTGCATTGTATTTCAATCTGAACATAATAAATTTTCTTTATTCTATCTTGTGTAAAGAGAGTGGTTGTTCTGTTATACTCAATATTTGCATATTTTCTTTTAAGTTTTATAAGGTATCAGAGCCAGGATAAATCAAACAGCTCTCACCAAAGGAAATTAAATGGAAGAATATGTATGCAAAGCATTCCTTTCTTCCACCCAAACCAATGATGTTTGGTACATAGACAGTGGAGCATCCAGTCATATGACTAGTCACAAACACTACTTCAACAGTCTAAGAAAAAATGAATTCGGATTCGATATTTTTCTTGGCGATGATTATGATTATCATCCAAAAGGATTTGGAATGATAAAATTTTAGAGGGAGTTTGGTAAACCCCTTTATCTTTCAGATGTCCTCCTTTTTTCGGGACTTAAGAAGAAGCTGGTCTTAGTTTCAGCTCTAGAAGATAGGGGTTATGAAGTCTCCTTCAAGTATTGAAGGGCTTACATTAAACCAAAAGATTTGAGTGAGAGATCTGAACAAGCCATTGGAGTAAGAAAGGACAAGTTGTATAAATTGTAGTTTGATTCTCACTATTCCCTAGCATGCAGTAATAACACCATAGACTGTGAGTTATGGCACAGGCATGTGGCCCATCTTGGATATGGAACTCTCAAAATTCTAGGAAAGATTGTGACATGAATGCCCTCTTTCACCACAGAACATCGTGAAGTGTGTAAAGGGTGTGCTCTAGGTAAAGATGTAAGGGCACCCTTTACCAAGAGAGATTATAGGTCCAAGGGCATCCTGGATTTGATTCATACTAATATTTGTGGCCCCATGTCTTAACTATATATAGGAGGGAATTTTAGATAGTACATCACCTTCATAGATGACTTCTCTATAAAAAATTGGATTTATTTCTTGATAGGAAAAACCTCATAAGAGGTGCTCAACAGATTTCAAGAATCCAAAGTTTTTGTTGAAAATCAAATAGGAAAAATGATAAAATCCCTCATATTTGATAACGGGGAGGAATAAACATCACATGCCTTCAAGAAATTATTTTTTGAAGATGGGATTAAAAGAGAATTAGCAGTCCCATGTACCCCTTAGCAGAATGGGGTTTCAGAGAGAAAGAATAGAGCCATTGTTGGCAAAGCAAAGGCAATGTTGCATGATCAGAATATTCCTAAGTTCCTATGGGAATAATCATGTAACATTGTTGTGTATATTCAAAATAGAAGCCCCCATAAAGTGCTTGGAAATGTAACGCCTGAAGAAGCTTTCATTGGGAAGAAACCATACATCAACCATCTTTTCATCTTTGGTTGTGCTTACTACTACCATATTCCTGTTGAGAAAAGAACTAAGTTAGATCATACAACATAGAAGGGAGTCTTGGTGGGATATAGCAGACTTACAAATCCTACAGGATATACATTCCCTCCACCAAGAAGACTGTAAAATGCAGAGACATGAAATTTGAAGAACAAAGAGCCCTTTGAAATTCATTTCAAGACAGAGACATTTCAAAAACAGAATTTTCCAATTAAGAGGAACCTCACCAAAAGGGGAAGATATCCCCGTAGTGGATCAATAAGAGGAAGAAAAATATGTTAAAAATAAAGAGATGTGCATATTTTTCCATAGACAATATAGCAATATTTTCACCCAACCATAGGTTGAAGCCACCCCCGAGCACCTTAACCTTGACAAGTAGAATAATTTCATAAGAAAACCCTTCGAACCAATAACCAACCAAGGTATCATACTTCTCTCCAAATATATCGCACCAAGGAGAGAGTCCAAACCATAACCAAGGAAAAAAGTCCAAACCATAACCAAAGACCAAAATACGACTTGTAGTAGTTGCAACTGCACTCCAAAACTTGAGCACCACTAGTCTGTGTGAGCTGCGAGAGTGTGTCAAATGAGCTCTAGTTCCCTCTTAATTATAGTATTCCAAGTGACCTAACTAGGCTGACTTGTAATTTTGGAGGATAATAATTTAAGATAAATTATTATCTTGAGCTGAATTTCCTTCTAGGGTTATTATCCAACATTTTAGGGTTTCTCTTGCTTCCCAAAATATTTTAGTCTGGTTAAAGGTTACACGTAGAGGTTAATACCTCTTGTAGCTACCATAATATCAACACTTCCTCCTAGCTAGGGAGGTATTAAAGGAAATGGTCTTGATAAAAAACATACCATTCAACCGATAACATCATCAAATCCACACAAGCTATATCATGATCACGTAGATCAACTCATGAATAACATCATCACTATCAATATAATTTTATAGCATCAACTGCATCATCTTTTGAATCCATACTCTATCTGAGTAATTGGGCATGATGCCGAATAAGTCACTCACTCCACAGAGTGATACAAGGACCATTTTTCTAATCTGGACATATGCCTTAGAAGAATAATTGTTCCAATAGATGTTGAAATCCATGCCATGGGCTACAAGGACCATTATTCTAATCTAGACATGCGTCCTAGAAGAATGATTGTTCTGAACCATTTTTCCCTCCGACCACTACTGTGAACTCAGGGAGAATTTATGTCATGTACCAATTTCTCCACTCTTTTCACTACTATCAAATCAGGGAGACAGACCATTCTTCTAATCCAAACATATGTCTTAGAAGAATAGTTTTCCATGGTATATCAACAATCTGTCAACATGGATCATTCGCCATAGGGGGAATGTCTATCCACCGACAATCTTTCAACCTAGACCATCGTCCATAAGGAGGATGTCTATCCACCAACAATCTATCCTTCCTGGACCATTCTCTGCCTGGAGAATGTCTTTCCATCAAAACATCGATTATCCATCTAGGTGGCAATCATCTCCAACACTAGTGGTAGTCCTTATGGAAATCAGAACAATGCCATCCAGTAGAACACAACTGTGTCTATTCATAGTAGTATACAACTACTATCCAGTAGTACACAAACACTCCTAGTAGCACACAACTACTAACCAATGACACATAGTCACAACTAGTGGAACACATCCACCATAGTAGCATACAACTACTATCCAGAGATATATAGGCTCCACATCAATCATATCATCTGATATCAACTTTCGTATCAATATCATGATACAAATTGAGTCATCTAGGCCATTCCTCCACTCACATCTACGAGATATGGAAGAGCATCTTCCCTCAGAAAGTAAAAACATCATCCATCGACTATCTAGACTATTATTCCCAAGCATAGAATAATAATTTTCCTTGATTTGTGAGATTGGACCATTCACCTAACTGGGCCATTCCTCCGACACTAATCACAGTGAAACCTAGAGAGAATGAGTCTTCCTTAGGGAATGTTTGTCCCTCATTGTTGAACCTGGACCATTCACCTAACTGGGCCATTCTTCCGGCACTAATCACAGTGAAACCTGGAGAGAATGATTATGCTCTAGGGAATGATTGTTCGGACTATTTCCTAATGGAAATGATTGTCCTGCACTATCCTCCTATAATGGACCATTCTTTGAAACTGCTCACAACTCTGAACTTCAAAAGAATGTCTGCACAGAGAGGTGGACCATTCTGCTTGACCACTACTCAGAGTGAATGCCAAGAAGAATGACTTTCCTAGACCATTCCCCCACACTATCCACAAAGGGAATCATTGTCTATGGTAAATCAACAATCTATCAAACCATTTTCATTATGAAAATGATTTTCCGATATGGACAATTTTATGAACTGGAAAATTCTTGTCCATCAGAAATTTTGGGCCACTTTCCAAACTGGACCATTTTTTGAACTAGAAAATGACTTCCCATAAATCAATAACATATCAGTGCTCCCACCCAACCTAGGAGTAATATCTTCCTTTTCCAATAACGAAGTCATCTCCATGAGTACCAGCTTGCCCCTTAAGTACATAAACTTTTCATCTTGGACAGAGGATTTCCAAAATATTTGTTATCTTCTCATTTGTGAAGATATATTGGAGAACCACTTCTCCCCTCTAGACTTTATCATGGAGAAAATAATACTCGATCTCAATGTTCTTCAACCTATAATGGAACATTAGGTTCTCTGAAATATTCATACATCTCTAATTATCACAATATATCACTATTGAATCCAACACTTGATCAAACAGTCCAGAAACCATCTTACAGAGCCACATTGCTTCCGTACGAGCATCACAAGCTGCAATATACTCCGCTTCTGCATTGTTGAGTGCAATAGAATTTTGTTTCCTTCTATCCCATGACATCGTTGAAAATATCAAACTAAAACATATCCAAGTAGCACTTCTTCTATCATTTTCACTCCCTACCCAATCTGAATCGATAAATCCATGCAACTATATATCATAACTCAAACGTCTCACAAGGAAAATATCTGACTTAGTATTCTCCAAATATCTTAACGAGCCAATCAATTTTTTGATACAGATATGGGTCCACTAGATCAAAGTCTCTCATCTTCTTTAGATCTGTCAACGTGGAAGTTTGTCATAGATTTTCAATCCATCATCCCAGAATTTTGAAGAATCATTTCAATACACTTCCTCTGTCATAATAATTTTTCACCACGCTTATATTGTACATGAGAGGCTCTGCACCAGGTTTCTTGAATCCATACAAGGTATTATTTTATCTTCATACAAGGTTATCTTTCTGGTATACCTCAAAACCTTTAGGTTTCTCTACATACGCTTATTCTTCAATTACTCTATTTGAGAAGAACAATCTTTAAATTCATTTGATGTAAACTCCAACCCATGGATATTGCAGGAGATATAATGGCTCAAATAAAGGTATGTCTAGTTACTGGAACAAGTTGTCATCATATCCTTCTCCCTCCTTATGGGATAACCCTCTAGCCCTGAGTCTCACCTTGTATATATCAATGCTTAAGTCTTTTTGACAATTTCTCGCATACATTTTTCTTCATCACACCTTCCTTCCATTCCTTCTACTTGAATCCTTCTCATGGGTTCAAACTGGTTCAATTGGTTGTTCTGAATTTTCTTTATTTCTTGGAATCTTCATGTTCTTCCTCATGTTTCTCTACAATGCTAGAGTCCATGGAATCTTCTATAGATTACATTCCCTTCTTTCTTGAAGGCTCCAACTTTTTCCTTCCGCCATAGGAACATAAATTTAGATGGACAACCAAGGATATTCAAGGCTTTTTTGAAGAAGAAGAATTCTTCTACAGTCAACTTGAACATGTTTTGCTTATCATGGTTTCTACTTCTAATGAATAACATGGACAAATACTTCATGGTATTCATGGATTCTTCAATGGATCATATTATTGGGGACTATCTCCCTCTTAATCCCGTATTCATGCCTAAATTAGCAATATGGATGCTCTTCTTTTGGAATTATGTGATCATATCCCTCCATTTGAGAGAGTCCATGCTTTCATCTTCTGCATCTCTCTTTGATTTCTACAAAGTGTCACAAGCATGTTCCGGTTTCCTTTTGATTCCTGGTTTCCTTTGAGTCCGACTCCTCAGAGTCTCTTTAAGTTTGTTTCTATATGTTTTGATTCTTGCCCATCTGGAAGTTGTGTCATCCTTATAAACTTCTTCTACGACAACTTCCACAAGGATTTTTCATCAAACATATTTCACAAGGGTACCTGCTTGGAACACGAATAACAAGAGAAAACAATAAATACCTATCTAGAGGAGATGTTAGTTCATATCGCGAACAAGTACCATACGCATCTATATCAATAGTATTCATATGCAGTCAAGTATTCATTGCACCTAGCAATAATGGAACCTTTCAAAGACTGCTTTCTCAATTTGTAATGTAGCAAACATCACCCTTGATATATACAAATTTGAAGCTTTAACAATTTAATCAAACTTGGAACCTGAAGCCTCACTTGCTATGGAGGGTGTGCTTGTTCTTCTGAATGCACTAAATCCAATATTAAATCTTAGACAAGGTCTCTAGTACTTTCCCTGCAAACACACTCATGTTTTTCTAGATGATATAACTTAGATAACATATACAAATGCATACCTTTGAAACCTTGTAGAATCATCCAACTTGTCTTCCAATATGAAACTAGATACCATCTTGACAAGAAGAGATTAGAAACTCAATCAGAAGATTCAATGATTACAACAAGCTAGAAACTCTAAGATTTTAACTTTGACCACAAAATCAATTTGACTAGAAGTCAACCTTTGACATTGACTTTGACCAGTCAAGATTTGAATTTGACCAAAAACTTAAACCTGACATGTTTTTCTAGATGAGAGTACCAAGAGGTGCACTAGGCTAGGGTGCACTAGGATGTCAAGGAATTAGGTCAAATGCTTCACTAGAAGTGCCCAAACACAAGGGTTAGGGTTTGTTGCAACTGCATAATCAGAAAACCTAGTTGTAGTTGTAAATGGTTCCAAAATGAGCTTAACGAATAACTTCCCAATCTATCTTCCAATGGTTATATTTTTTGAAGATAGTGTGGGACCATAACCTATTAGAAATAAAGAGATGTGCTCATTTTTCCATAGACAACATAGCAATATTTTCACCCAACCATAGGCCAAAGCCACCTCGAAGCACCTTAACCTTGACATATATAATAATTCCATAAGAAAACCCTTAGAACCAATAGCCAACCAAGGTAGCATACTTCTCTCCAAAGTTAGCGCACCAAGTATAGATTCCAAACCATAACCAATGCATAAAGTACAAACCATAACCAAATACCAAATCCCAGTTGCAGTAGTTGTAGTTGCACTCCAAAAAATTTGCACCACTAGTCTATGTGAGTTGTGAGAGTGTGTGTCAAATATGCTCTAATTCCCTCTTATTTATAGTCTTCTAAGTTACCTAACTGGGCCGACTTATACTTCTGGAGCATAATAATTTAATATAAATTATTATCTTGAGCCGACTTGCCTTCTAGGGTTATTATCCAACGTTTTAGGGTTTCTCTTTCTTCTCATAATATTCTAGTCTTATCAAAGGTTACATATAGAGGTTAATACCTCCCGTAGCTACCATAATATCAACACAACCAACCCTCTCTAGGAACAAAAAACCAAATTCGGACAAATAGTTGTTGAAGGAATCCAGTGAACAAGTAAAGTCGCCAAAGACCTCGGTTAGGAAAAACATACCTCCTCATAGGTATTTAGGATATGTTGTTCTCATGAGCAACATGATCGAATCCGAACCAATATTTTTTGAAGAATCTATTAAAAATAAAGCATGGAGGGATTCTATGATGGAGGAATATACCTCCATAATAAAGAATGATGTGTGGGAAATAGTACCCAGACCAAATGACAAATCAATAGTCATCTCCAAATGGATATATAAGATAAAGCATGTAGTAGATGGAAGCATTGAAAAATACAAGGCCAGATTTGTTTCTTGGGGTTTTTATAAGAAAAAAGGAGTGTATTATGAAGAGAAATTTTCCCCAGTAGCTCGTTACACCTCCATTCATGTCGTTATTTCTATTACCACTCAAATGGGGTGTAAAATACATCAAATGGACGCTAAAAATGAATTCCTAAACGAGATTATTGAAGAGGAGGTATATTTTGGATTCCAAGATATAGAAATTCATGTATGTTGACTAAAGAAGGCCATGTTTGGCCTCAAACAAGCATCCAAAGATTGGTACTCCAAAATAGACAACTATTTGCAAAGCATTGGATTTTTCAAGAGTGATGTCGACTTAAATCTACACCTTCTCATAAGAGAAGGGGACACTCCCATTCTTTTACTTTATGTAGATGACCTCTTTCTAATAGGAGTAGAAACTCTAATCAAAACTTGCAAGAAAAATATGGCTGAAGAATTTGAGATGAAAGATCTCAGCCTAATGCACTAGTTTCTTGGGCTAGATATCTGAAAACAAAAGTGTGAAGCTTTCATTGGTCAAGGAAATTAAACAATTGAGATTCTAAAAATATTTGGGATGGAGGATTGTAAACCTATAGCCACTCCCATGATTACTAATCTCAAGAAATTAAATTCTTCTGGGTCAGATAAGGTGAATCCAACCATTTATAAACAATTAATTGAATGCTTGATGTATTTGACTAACACTAGAACTAATATATGTTTTTTTTTCAACACACTCATTCAACACATGGTGGACCCTAGGAGAGTACATTGGATTGCAACAAAACATATCTTGAGATACCTAAAGGGCATCATAGAATACAGGCTTCAATATTTACAAGGAGACCAAGTCAAACTAGTGGGTTATTCCAATTCAAATTGGGCTGAAAGTACAACTGATAGGAAGAGAACCTTTGGATGTTGCTTCAGTTTAGGATCAGGAATGATCTCTTGGTATAGTAGAAAAAAAATCAATTTCCCTCAGTTCAGTAGAAGTCGAGTACATGGTAGCTACTCAAGCAAGTTGTGAGGCCATTTAGCTCCGAAAACTTCTTGTAGATTTGTTGACACAAAAATGGATCCCACTATAATATGATGTGATAATCAGAGTTGCATTAAGTTATTTGAAAATCCATTATTTCATGATAGATCCAAACACATCGAAATCAGGTATCACTTCATCAAGGACAAAGTACAAAAAGGGGCAGTAAATCTTCAATACGTCTCTACTAATGAACAAGTTGCAGACATCCTTACTAAAGGATTTCCAAAGGGAAAGTTTGAGTATTTATAGGAAAAATTGGGGGTTATAGAAAACCCATTCCTCACTAAGAGGGAGTGTTAAAATATATTGAGGACCAGTTTTATAAACTAAAAAAAGTGAAAGCATAAGTTGTCTCAACAAGATAATAAGTCCCAACCATTGATCTAGTCAAAGATATAATGGTTGGGATCGTTTGTCTAGGGCCCACATGAAACTTAGATGAATTTAAATGGACAACAAGACAAATATACCTACGTTACAGAAGAAGACTCGAGAGAGAGGAGGTCAAGCAAGTTAGGCGAGTAAGGGAGAGGATCCCATATGGCTCTCTACTACTCGTACCTGGTACGACAAACTAGGGACTTGTTTATGCCTTTATACACTATTGGGGTATCATGGAAGAAATATCCAATCCACTTAGTGTGTCCTTGGGGGAAAATATTGAGTCAAGGTGTTGTCACCTGATCCTTGACTCCTTTGTCTAGGCCAACTCCTAGCGAATCCAAGGGGGGTAGTCCCTAACAAAATAATATGTATTAAGCTAATCTAAGAAAAAGAAACCATTCTAGGAGTTTATTGAAAATAAGACAATTTAAGTAAAGCATTAAACATTCATTCATTCAATGGATAATATAAGATTTGATAAAAGAAACATGTCCAATTGTAAAAGATGCTTGCACAAGATAGTAAAGGATACAATTTTTGCAAGTAATTGAAAGTTTATTAAACAATCACAATAACATAAATGAGTGAAAGATTAACTCATTCCCAGAGTGAACTTGTAGCAATAAAAAAGGTATGAAGATTGAGACCAATGCCTTAAAAGTATCATGGGCAGTTGTTGAACCTGTGTTTTATTAAGTTGTCTTTATTGAAGGTAGATTAATGAGATGAATTTTATTTGCATTGAAAGTAAAGTGTTTTAGAAACAAGATGTGGCCTCTTTAGAGGTTATCTCTTTGTTTGGAAATGTGTTGAGAACCTACTGAATCCTCGAAGGCTCCACCAGTAAGTTCACTAGGGGTGTTGGATGTCCAAAGCGGGTGGGAAACTGAGTCCCAAGAGGGCCCGCCTTACTTCACACACTCCCCCTAGGCATTTTCTTGTGCTTTAAGATATAAACAATTGGGATTTTCCTATTTAGAACTAATTTTCACTAACCATCCTCTTGCAAGGAGCGGAGGGGATGGTTTATTTTCCAACTTTGAAAAAAAAGAAAAACATAAAACTAAACTAGTAATTAAAAGATTACTTTCTCGAAATAAAACTAATCTAGGTTTTGCGGTTAAGATAGATTGATTGATTCCTTTAGATTATGTGTTTGAAAATTAAAAGCAAGAAACCAATAAGGAAATAAAGTACACAACCACACCATCGATCCCCCTAAAGGGGATCATGAAACTAGGCACTATGAGGTACGGTTTTATTAATTCTTATTACAATAATCTCTTCTTTGTAAGAGAGATTTGAATAATCCTTATAGAAATGGATCAAGGAAAATAACTAAGGCCTAAAACAAAACTCTAATTTTATTAGGTAACTTGTGATCTTGTTTGAGAAAGATCATCAAGTGATACAAGGTTTTCTTTGAAGAGAAGAGGTTCAAGGCTGGATCTTGAGGCTCGAAAATCTTTGACTTGGTCCAAATCAGCTATAACTTCTCCCTTTCTTTATAATGACCTGTTTATAATCAACAAACAAGAGATATTAGAAAATCATTTAAAGCAATCTAAACAAATGCAAAAGGTAAATGCTTTTGTATGTTAAAGGTCTTGCAAATTTTATCAAGTAAAGGAAAGTGTTTTTTGAAGAATTTTATGGTTTTTTGAAGAGGTTAGAGGGCTCCTGATTGCTTGAATGCTCCAAACTCATACAAATTGGAAATAGTTTCTCATTGGCTGTCCAATAACCTGCAAAAATAAACAAGAAGAATACCCCAAAATATGCCCATAATGATTTTGAAACAACTTACAGGGTAGATCAAAATTGCTTGAAAAACTTAAAGAAGAAACTCAAGTTATCTAATGATCAAAAGCACTATAAAAATTTTGGATTTTATTTTATTTTATAATGTTGTTTTAGGACAGAAATGAAAACAACTTTTAATTTTCCTAGATATTGAAATGAAAAGCCCAACAATAGATTACACTTTCAGCTTTTAAAGATATGAATTGAAACTAGCATAAACGTGTCTAAAACTGTACCAAATCTACCTTTTCTTAAAATATGAAACTCTAATCAATTGGTAGACTTAAAAAAGTGACCATGCAAAGTAATGATGAGATTTTATACCATATTTCCTCCTTTCATGTAAGTAACCAAGTAACCAGAAAATTGTAAGAAATTTTGAGGAGTACAGAGAGAAACTTGAAATGCTTGAAACCCCTGGGAAATGGGGTCTTCAAGTGGATGGAAGAGGGAATATGTCTTTCTTGGTGATTGAAGAAATGAAGGATACAATATTGATCCACTGCTTCTTCAGGACTATGAGATCATGCGAACTAATAGATATCTTGCAACACAAAATGTTATGATTATGGTGGCACCTACAAAAAAGACTCAAAGGGGCACATTAGTTAACCAAAATGAAACATGCACATTATAATATTTTAAATAAGTACTCAATAGAATCATAGAAAGAAAACAAGATTACTTAATTCTATCCGATGGGATGATACCACCCTTACAAAGGCCTATATAACAATTCAATATGCAAGAAACAAGAACAAGATCACCTCATTTGATCAAATCACATGACAATACATCCACAAAGTAGCTCCACACACTTTTTTGACCTCCAAACTATTTCTTCCAAAATGATATTATAAATATTACAACAATACAACAAGCCACTCACCCAAGCTCCAACTAGTCTAAAGGAGGAGGGTTGAGCTTGCTTTATAGCAATCCGAGTGAAGTATCCAATAGAAGGACACATGACAAGAGGAGAAGTGCGCACTAGTGAAGTAGGGATATGCATGAGTAAAGTGGGGAAATAGTGGAGTGAGTGGTAGGTGGAGTGGAGTGATGTGAGGGTGATTTTGAGTGAATTGAGGGTGAGTTAGAGTGGAAGTGGAGTGGTAGGTGAGGAGAGGGTGAGTTACACATAGGGATTAGTGCCCCTCTCTTGCTAGTGCGCCACACATAAAGGAAGTGTGCCTAGCTTCATTGGGATCTCCACATGCTTGCCATGTCACTCAAATAAGGTGCCTTCACTAGGAGAACAACTTTCCAACCTATCCTGGGAATCCAAACATGAGGAAATGTGTCCCCGACATGTTTCCTAAAATTTAGCACTTTAATTATTTGGTCTTTTTACCTTTTTTAGAGCAAAAATCAATTTTGAGTGATTAAAATCATCTTTTTGCCTCAACAAAGGGGGGATAAGGGTTTAGGAGGTGATATGGATTAGAAAAAGAGCACAAACATAGCATTAAAAAACAACTGATGCTACTTTGTGAGCTAGGGTATGGGTTTGGGGCTGAGTCTCTTCATGTGAAGGTCATGAGGGCCATAGTTGCTATAAGAGCCGAGTTAGGGTGTTGGAGGGCCAAGTTTGGGGTCGTGTGGAAGAAGAACGTGAGGGAGGGTAGTTCATAGCCTCCCCAATCCAATCAAAACCAGAACATGGAGGTCGTGAGCTCTTACATCCATTCCTACAACCACTACAGTATGCAAACAACAAATCTGTGAGGAGGAGGTCGATTTATAGACAACCATAGAATCAAATCCAAGCATATTTTTATGGTCGATGAAGTTGCTAGGTTGGGAACTGTTGTAATTAATTTTATGGATTTTCTTAGCTGAATAATAAACCCTTGCTTGTTGGTTTTCCCCGAAGTTGGGGTTTCTAAGGTATTTTTGGTGTCCATAAATTGTGTGATTGGTTTCTTTAATTTATGTTGTTCGTTGAAATATTATCTTGCTCATTAATATTTATGTTTCATAAATTAGATTCAGAATTTGTTTTTGTTCTTGTTCTAGGTATCAAAATTTTATTGGAATCAGGAATTAGTTTGTTGGCCATAAAGAAAGATAACATGGTATCAGATCTTTGCCTTTAAGAAGGAAGCCAAGGGTTTACACAAGAATTTTTGGTCAGCAGTATTCTTCAGATCTAGGAGGTTGTGATAGCAGGATTTCAGAGAAATGTCAATCTCAAGTATCATATTTGAATATAGGTTAGATGGAGCATCTAACTTTGGCATTTGGAAGGAGCATATAGTGTTTTCATTATAGGAGTATGGACTCAAGGAATTTGCAAAGAAGACTATTGCAGTTCCAACTAATGCACAACAAGCTAAATCTCACAAGAATAATGATTCCAAGGCAAGGTATATCATCTGGGATGGGGTAAAGGACCGTATTCTCCCTCACCTCTCAGGATTGGATACAACCAGGAAGATGTGGGAAGCCATCATTAAACTGTACGAGAATTCAAACCTCAATTGAAAGATGGTTTTGAAGGAGAAACTCTGAAATACCAAAATGGGAAAGGGGGAAAATTTATCCTCCTACCTCACCAAACTTAGAAAAGTAAAGGATGAATTGGTAGTTGTTGGAGAAACTATGGATGGCACTGAACTTGTGAGGATAGCCTTGATAGGATTATCCAAGTCATGGGATGTCTTTGTGAGAGGCATTGTTGTCATGTAACACACTCCATACTGGGATCAATTGTGGGATGACTTCATGCAAGAAGAGTTGAGTTTATTATCTCTCAGTGGTAGAAATTGTCATCACAAGGGTGAGGAAGAATAGAAAATTTCTCTTGCAGGAAAGGGCAAAGATAAAACCAAGAAAGGCTCAGATAGTGGGCAGACCTCCAAGGGAGAGAAGAAACATGACATGAGAAAAGTCAAGTGTTTTGTTTGTCACAAGCTAGGACATTATGTCAGTGAATTTCCTAACAAGAAGGAGGATAAGAAGAAGTCTCAGATAGTAGCTTCAACAAACATGTGAATCAAGCACACATGCCATAGGAGTGTGGTATATTGATAGTGGTGCGTCATATCATATGACAGAAGTTAGAAAACACTTTTCCAGTTTCAGAGAGGAGGAGAGGAATTTTGATATATAAATGGGGAATAAGTCAAAATGTACTCCAGTAGGATGAGAGACAGTCACCTTTCAAAGTGAGTTAGGAAAGACATTCAGTTTTACAGATGTGTTGTTCATACCAGGGATGAGAAAGAACCTGATAATAGTTTTGATGCTTTAGGACAAGGGGTATGATGCTTCGTTTGGAGGACTGAATCATCCCCAAGGGGTCGAAGAAGGCCAAGATGATAGGGATCATGTCACACAAGATATACAATTTCCAGTGTGAGTCACCTCAAGCATTGATCATCAACAATAAAGATATGGGAGAGGTGTGGAATAGGAGGATGTCGCACTTACACCATGGGGCACCTAACATGATGAAGGAGATAGTTAATGGTATTAAAGAGTTAAGCACCGAGCATAGTGATGTGTGTAAAGGGTGTTCCTTGGGAAAGTATTTGGGCCTATGTATTTAGCATCCTTGATAGGATGTGAGTATTTTTTCACATTCATTGATGATTTCTCCAAGAAAACTTGGATCTACTTCACGAGGGCCAAAGATGAAGCCTTCAGTCGCTTCCAAGAGTTTAAGGCTCTTGTGGAGAATGCAACAGAAAGGAATATAAAGGTTCTCAATTCAGATAATGGAGGTGAGTACATGAGGAAAGCCTTCAAGGATTTATGTGCACAGGTAGGTATCAAGAAGGAATTGACAGTTCCCTACAACCCTCATTAGAATGGGGTAGCAGAACAAAAGAACAGGGCCATTGTTGGTGCTACTATAGCTATGTTGTATGACCAATATCTTACCAAGTTTTTATGGGAAGAGGCATGTAGTATTGTAGTATACATATAGGGGAGGAGTCCTCACAAAGTTTTGGGGATATTGACTCATGAAGAAGCATTTACAGGGAAGAAGCTGGAAGTTGGTCACTTTAGGATTTTTGGTTTCCTAGTATATTTTCATGTTCCCTTAGATAAGAGGTCGAAGCTTGATTCCATAGCTAAGAAGGGAATCTTCATTGGCTACAATGAAACTTTGAAGCTTGATTCTATGCTCCAACATTAAGGAATATAGTGGTCAAAAGGGATGTGATATTCAAGGAGGATAAGGCTTTTAGAAAGTCTTATGATGTACCGGAAGCAGCAGGGGATCAAGAGTTAGTAGCTCCAAAGGAGGAGGAGTCACATGTATAGGTCATAGGGACATGTATAGGGACTAGTACTCAAGAAGTGGAGCAGGATGAGGAGCAAGAAACTTCACCCATTGATATTGTACCTCCTACTACAAGGTCTAAGAGGAACCGAGAGGTTTCTTAGACATTAGAATATGCTCAGGAGTTTGTGGGTGCTCCTAGGACGAGTGTCAGACAGAGTAGTCCACCAAAGTGATATTTAGGGTATATGGGATTGATGAGTGATATCATTGATAGGGAGCCTTCCATTTTTCAGGAGGCATCAGAGAAAAAGGTTTGGCAAGATGCCATAGTAGAGGAGCATGCCTCCATCATGAAGAATGATGTATGGAAGGTGGTGCCAAGACCATAGGGAAAGAAATTGGTTGGATCTTGTTGGATATATAATATCAAGCATGTTGCATATGGCAACATTGAACATTTCAAAGCCAAGTTCATGGCTAAGGGGTTCTCTCAGAAAGAGGGAGTTGACTATGACTAGAAATTTGCCTCGGTAGCCATGTATACTTCCATCAAGGTCATGATATCATTAACAAAGAAGATGGATTGGTAGATTCATCATATGGACATCAAGACGTCTTTCCTCAATGGAGTTATTGAGGAGGAAGTGTATATAGAATATCCAGAGGGTTTTGAGGTATATTGGAGGGAGTCCCATGTATGTAGAATGAAGAGAGCATTGTATGGGATCAAGAAAGAACCCAGAGTGTGGTATGAGCACATTGATAGTTATTTGCAGGGCATGGGCTTCATGAAGAATGAGGAAAACTCAAATCTCTATTATATCATGATAGGGGGAGAGAACTTATTCTCATTTTATATGTGGATGATATATTTTTTACAGGTTCACAGAGGCTTATTGTAGATTGCAAGAGGGATCTTGAGTTGGAGTTCGATATGAATGATTTGAGGTTGATGCACTATTTTTTTGGATTGGAGATGTGGCAGCGAGATGGAGATATTTTCATAGGATAGGGGAAATAAACAGTAGAGACATTGAAGAGGTTTAGGATGCAGGATTGTTGGTCAATGTCTACACTCATGGTTAATAATTAGAAGAAGATATATGCGTCCAAGCAGGAGGCAATTGACCCCACCTTATACAAGTAGTTGATATGCTCTCTCATGTATCTGTTCAATACGAGGCCAAACATTTGTTTTGCTGTGAATACTCTCAATCAGCTCATGGTTGAACCTAGGAGAACACATTGGAAAAAAACGAAGCATATATTGAGGTACCTACATGGCACAATTGAGTATGGTTTGAGTTATTCTTAGGGAGATGGAGTGAAGTTGATGGGCTATATAGATGCAGACTAGGAAGGTAATGCAATGGACAGGAAAATCACTTTAGGGTGTTGTTTCAACTTGGGATCGAGGATTGTCTCTTGGTTCAGTAGGAAGAAGAAGTTTGTTACATTTATTTCTATGGAAGAAAAATACATGGCAACAAGCATGGAATCATGTGAGGCCATATGGATTCGAAAATTGCTAGAGGCATTGTTCAGTCAGGAGTTAGAACCGACCATCATACACTGTGATAATCAGAGTTGCATAAAACTATCTGAGAATCAAGTATTCCATGATAGGTCGAAGCACATCGACATCATGTATCACTTCATTCAATATTATGTACAGAAGGGTACAATTCAACTATAGCATGTCTCTATATATGAGCAGGTGATGATTATTCTCACCAAGGCCTTGATGAAAGGAAAGTTTGTCTTCTTCAGGGATAAGATGGGAATAGTGGACAACACCTTCCTCGCTAAGAGGGAGTGTTGAAATATTGTAGCTCAGAAAGGTGTTCTTTGCTTAGGCAAGGTGTCATGCAAGAAAATGACACATGAATTAATGTTTCTCCAAGTCATTTAATTTTTTCCTAAATCTAACTTAGGAAAATGTGATTAATTAATCTTATTATTGTGATTTAAATATTTCCTAAGTTTAAACTTAGGGAATGACAATAATTAATCAGTATTACTTAACCTTCTCTAAGAAAATTATTTTGGACTCACTCAAAAGTCAAAGTGAGTTTCATATTAGATCATAGCCATTGATCTAACATGTTGGAGATATAATCTCCACTGTTGAATCAACTAGCCAAATATTTATAAGAAGAGGGGGTGGCTTGAGGAGAAATTGATTTGGGAAGTGACACTAGAGGGTTTTAAGCTGTAAATCGAAAAGAGGGCAAGTAAGGGTTTATCCCTTGTAGGTTACAGGTGCTAAGAGCGATATAGGAAGGCCACAAGAATGCATTTCCTGCCAAGTCATGAGCTAGGGCACGAGTTTTGGGTCGAGTCTCTTCGTGTGAAGGCCGTGAGGGTTGTGGTTGTTGAAAGGGTTGAGTTAGGGTGTTGGAGGGACAATTTTGGGGCTGTGTGGAAGCCAAGTGGGAGGAAGGGATAGGTCGTATCCTCCCCAATCTAGACACAGCCATATCGCGAGGGTCATGAGCTCCTACAACGATGCCTTCAACTATTGCAGTATGCAAACAATAGATCCATGAGGAGAAGACCGAGTTCCAGAGAGCCATAGACTCAAATCCAAGCATATTTTTGTGGTGGATGAATTTTCCAAGTTTGGCACTCTTGTAATTAATTTTCTAGATTTGTTCAGTTGAATCATTAACCCTTGTTTGCTAGTTTTCCCCACAGTTGGCATCATTGGATAGTTGGTGTGTACAGTTGGTTGTCATTGATGTCAAACCTTGGAGATTGATGTCAACCCTTGGAGAGGTCCATAAATATCGATGAGACTGTTGGAAAGTTGATTGTCATTTGTATGATCGAGATTTATGGTGAGTTAGTTGGGTGCATTTGAAGAAGCCTACAAGGAGCCCTAGAGGTGTGTTTATGGAACCTGAAGTTAGTTGAGGAATATGGACATGAATGACAATGTAAATGCATGTAAGATAGACATAGATGGATAATAATCATCATGTTGTTTTCGATGATAGGTGGTATGCACGTTGTTTCTCACAGTTGAGGAGTTATGGCCTTGTGAAGTTGGAATCCCCGAAGAATGGTCAAGAAGCCCCGAGTTAGTTACAAGTCAATTAATGAAAGGGTAAAGTGTTTGTAACAAGAAAGTCAAGAAGCCCTAAAGTTAAGAAAATATGTTATCTAGAAAAGATATAAATACACCTCAAGGAGTCTCTCATAAGTACACATGCACTTACATTGAATATCTATCTTGTGAATGTTATGGTCTAATATTTTGGTCTATCGGTGAATATGACATCAAGTCTGAGGCAACGGAGAAAATGTGAAGAAAGAGTGAAAGTTTTGGATTTGAAGAATCTTAGGGTTGTTCTCTAACCATAGTTAAGTAGGCCCTAGCGGGTCAGCTTGAGGGCGTCCTGCGAGGCACCCTCACGGGTTGCCTAGGGCACGTCGCTTGAGGCCCTACATGACAAATAGTCTTCATCCTGCGAGGACAAGATAGAATTGAAGGAGGATGCTTGTTCCTAGTTGTTGAGGACTGAGGTACTACTACATGTCTGTGTATTAGCATCAGAGGCACCAGGTCAGTTATAGATGTAAAATGTATGTTATTCTATGTGTTATGAGGTTGCATATTGGTGATATTGTGGAACATGCTTGAGGCAAGACGTTGTGAGTTTTGGTATATTTCTTGAGGCACATTGTGGATGTATGATAAATGATGATTGAGGTATATCTATTGAGGTACATTACGGGTGGATATCTTGGATATATTGGCATATTGTTATGGTAATTGATTGAGACATATCATAAGTGATATGGCACATGTTTGAGGCATATGGTTGATGATATGGTGTGTGGTTGAAGGCATATGTCGGTGATCTTGGTAAATGATTTGGTGAAGTACTTCATTGTGTATATCCTATGATACATGGTGTATGGGATGATTGAGATGGTATTTGGTTTGTTAAGGTTTAATCTATTATTAGGTTTATTTTCAATTTACTAGATAACAATAACATAGATAGGATCATTGAGAGAAACACAATCACAAGATACACAAGCATTTATCCTGGGAAACCCTCAAGGGGAATAAAAACCAGCAAAACTTCTTTAATATAGATTCAATAACCAAGTACAGTACCAGAATAACTCTCTCTCTATGAGAGACAAACTACCATGATGCTAGAACAGAAAATAATCAAAGAACCATAGCCAATCCAATGCCAAGACAATAAACCAAACACTAGAGAATATCCTCTCCCAAGCAATGTGCCATCTTCTCTTCCTTCTTCCGGCAAATGGTAACGAAAGGTTCCTTCAATACTTGAGCACTAGATGAGTGAGTTGAGTGAGTGAACAAATGAGGTGTTGGCTTCCTTTATTTATACAAACTGGAAAGCGCTGAAAGGAGGTGTCTCTTCACTGGCAGGGCCGACTTCTCTTTCTAGGTAGTTAGAACAACTCTAATTTTTGTGGGGATGGAATTCATAATTTTCATATTACATTTATCATTTAACCAATCCGTAGAAAGGGATAAGAATATTCTTTACAGTTACACAATATTTCAACACTCCCTCTTAACAAGAAGGATATTCTTTATCTTTTGACAGGTCACTCGATGTCATCATCAACTGAACAATATCATCTGGGCAATATCATCAACTGAATAATCATCATCAACTTGGACAACAACATCAACTGGATAACATCATCAACTGGGTAACAACACCAACTGGATAACAGGAGGCAACAATATAATCCACTTGGTTATTTGGCATCATGATCACTGATTGGTTCTCCATGAATCCATTTTAAAGAAGTTTTGTTCTCTTTATGTTCGTGCAAAAGATACTCTTTATTTCTTTCATCTTCACGCAAAAGATACTCTTTCTTATCTTCACGCAGAAGATACACTTTCTTATCTTCACACAAAGGATATCTTATCTTCACACAGGAGATTTTTTATCTTCACACATGATGCAGGAGCATCTCTCACGACAAGCGAGCCAGCGCGGAATGCAAGTGGACAGCTGGACAAGCCAACATGAATTTTGAAATCCCCTTGGGAATTGAAGTGCGATCTTAAATGAGCCATTAAGATGAGGCACACTTGTATATTGTAATCAGACCTTGAGCACCCCACCCTCATCTGAAGTAGATAGAGGCATTTATGTTGAGATGAAATAGGTAGATAGGATTTAATATTAGATTAGACAGTTTTAGAAAGAAAGAGGGAAATGGGATATAGACACCCTCATTGTGCATTTGTATTATTATTGAAGCAGGAAGAGCATAGAAGAGAAGCAAAGAGCTGTGGAAGAACACCCATGTATAGAGTTTGAATTAATAGAAGAGGTTGATTCAAATCCATGGTTTTGTGTTTGTTCTTTGTGTATGTATGTTGAATGCTATGCTCATGAGTATTTACTTCTTGTTATGCATTTGTTTTACATGCCATGTATGAATGATTTATTGCCGAGTGTTTGAAATCTGAGAAAAGAAGTAGAAGAAATGAGTTTCAATTGTTTCTCTATTTGAGCAAGGATTCCTGCAAGGAGTGCCATTGAAGTCGTCTGCAAGGAGTGCATTGACAGAAGGCTCAGATAGTTTAACTCTTGTTCTCGTTCACCCAGAAGTGAAATTGGGTTATAGGAGTCGTGCAAGGAGTGCGCAGGCTAAGGAAAGTCTCAATTGTGAATCTGAGCGGAGTATTGAAGGACTACTGTTGCAGGAGTGTGCAGAGTTGAAGGTATTCATCACTTGGAAGTGTCTGAGAGTTGCTGCAAGGAGTGCGTGCAAGAATCTTCTCTAAGACTCAGAGTTGTGAGAAATCTCAGGAGGGATAAATCCTTTGAAGCTATTGAAGGTAGCACAAAGAGTTGGAGCATATCGAGTGACTCAAGGCGACAGAGGTTTCGGACACAGTTGATTAAGTCTAGGAAGGATTCCTTGGTTCACTTTGTGAACGTATCGAGGAGGAGAAGACAGACGGTCAGGATCTTGTGGAGAGGATTTGCAAAATCCCGCCAGCCGTCAAATCCTCTAGAGAAGCGAGGAGGATATGGTTACGTCTGGAGTTTAAGCTCAAGGAATGGTGGACTGTCGGATCATCCCATAGTTACCCGTCAACCATCCAATTTGACAGGAGTTGCATAGGGTTTACACCTTCGTGAGCAGGGTGGAAACTCCAAGAAGCATCGGAATATTGAGGCGTCGAAGTTCAGGAAATCGGGGATCCTGCGGACCAGAGATCGAAAAATCCATCGTGGAAATCCTGACGAGCTCAGAGCCATCCATCTGTTGGGACAGGTGGCAGGAACTAGGAGCCATCGGTATATCGGAGGTTCAAAAGTCAAAAGCTCGAGACCCTTTGAGTCTCGCAACAGTGAAGGGATCATAACCATGGATCTCAGGTAAGACACGTGCCATTTGGTCGCTCGATCAGAGATTTGGTCATCGGGGTTCATAGGAGTTAGTGGAGTGGACAGGTGGCACGAGTTTCGGAATTTCCCAGGGTGAAGTGCCGAAAACATCGCATCAGGAATCACGATACCGCGAACTCCTAAATGCCGATGGAGTGAAGGGACCATTGAAAAGTCAACTCGTGAGTGCATCGGGGTTTCGGTGTATCAAGGTTCAGGGATCGGTAAAGCAAGTTTCTTGACATCGCGAGTGGAGAAATCGCGATAGAAGAAATCCCGATAGGAGGAGGTAAAGGTCAGCATTGATTTTTGTCGGGTCTCGGGGGTTCGAGAGGCCTACGCTCGATCTTTGGATTCGAGAAGTCGTGAATTCCGATCTCCCAATTTGTAAATAAGGGGGATCCCATGAGAGTTATTGTGGGTGCAGATTTCCCAATAGGGAAATATAAGATCCTTTCAGTTCTTCGGGCCGAGGAAGGAGGAAAGATCCTGTGATCGGACGTGACTTGCGATTGCGCCTGCGTCAAGTGGTATCAGAGCTTAGAAAAGCTTCTTTGATTTCTATAACAGGGAAAAGGAGAATTCACCATGCTGCCGAGAAGAAGAGATAGACAATCACCCGATCTAGAGGAGGAAAGGGAAATGTCCAGAGGAAGGGGTAGGCAAGTGCAGAATCCAGAAGTAGAAAGAGATCTGCATAATTTATGTGCTAGAGTTGTGGACATGGAGATAAGACAAAGGCGCACAGCTGATATAGGAGATATCAGTGAATCCAAAAATGAATATGATGCTAGACATGGAGAAGACGAAGTCACAGCAGAAGATGCAGCAAATGAGCCCTTACTTAAAGTTGTTGCAAGAATGGGTGCAAAGGTGAAGATGGACATTCCAGTTTATGAAGGAAATTTGGATGTAGAAGAGCTTCTAAACTGGATTAGAGCTCTAGACACCTATTTTGACTATGACGATATCGAAGAGGACAAGAAAGTCAGGCATGCCATCATGAGATTAAAAGGACATGCAACCTTGTGGTGGGATGAACTACAAGTGAATAGGCGTTGCTAAGGCAAGCACAAAATTAAGAGCTGGGACAGGATGATTGCAAAGATGAAGGCAAAATTCATTCCCAGGGACTATCAAATTACTCTGTTCAGGAGGATGCAGAAACTGAGACAGAAGCTGATGACAGTAAAGGAATATACTGAGGAATTTTACAGGTTGAATATCAGGGCAGGTCATCGTGAAAGCAATGAAAAAAAAGTGGCCAGGTATATGAATGGCCTGAGATATGATATCCAGGATGAGATGAGTATGGTGACCATCCGAACGGTAGAATATGCTTATCAAATGGCTCTGAAAGCTGAAGAGAAGCTGAGCCGAAAGCAGAGTCAAAGGGGTCGAGGCAGAAGTCATCCCAGAGGCAAATCGGTTGCCCAAGAAAAATATCAGAAGCCCAAGGAAGACTGGAAGAAACCTCAGACTCGAGTCGAGAGAGGTGGAAGTTCACAGCGAGGGCAATACACTGAGCAAAGAGAACAACATATTGAGCAGAGAGGAGGATATGATGATAATAATAGGTTTCCTCGTACCAAAGGTAGAGGAAGAGGAAGAGGTGGAGTAATCACATGCTTCACGTGTGGAAAAAATGGGCACAAGTCATTCGAGTGTCCAGAGAAAAAGAAGGACAGTGGAGAGACTCACATCGCCGAAGCACAGGGGCGAAATGTTGAGGTGGGGGATGCTGAAGGTGGAAGATCGTTGGTAATGCGAAAATTCCTTTTGACACCAGAGAAAGAAGTGGAAAGTTCAGTCCAAAGGACCAAACTTTTCAGAACAGCTTGCAAGACCAAGGGTTGGGCATGCAAGGTCATTGTGGACAGCGGTAGCACGGGCAATCTCATTTCAACGGAGATGGTAGAGAAGCTGGAGTTGGAGATGACTGATCACCCAAGTCCATATAAAGTTTCATGGCCACAAAAAGGACATCAGGTAAATGTCACCAAACAGTGCTTAGTTGAATTCAAGATAGGAGGATATAATGATAAAATTTTGTGTGATGTTATTCCTATGGATGTTTGTCATCTATTGTTGGGTAGACCGTGGCAATATGATAGAAATGCGATTCATGATGGGAGGATGAATACATATACCTTAGAAAAGAATGGGAGGACTCATATGTTGCTTCAAATTAAGGACAAGGAGGTAAAAACGGAAGTAATTAATGTTGTACTTCTCATTAGTAGGAAGGAAATCCTTACCGAGGTTAAGAAGAAGGAGGATCCACAGTTCATTGTGGTCAGAAAATTGAGGATTGTTCTGACTAGCACAAGAGTGGATGATTTACCAGAGGAGGTTCAGGAACTGCTGGAAGAGTTTGCTGACATAGTAGTGGACGAATTACCTCGTTCGTTGCCACCAATGAGAAGTGTGAGTCATCATATCGATCTCATACCAGGAGCCAATTTACCAAATAAATCCGTGTACAGATTGATGCCGTAAGAGAATGAAGAGGTCAAAAGACAAGTCCAGGATTTGTTGGACAAAGGTTTGGTCAGGGAAAGCTTGAGTCTGTGTGTTGTTCCGATAGTACTCAGTCCGAAGAAAGATGGAGGCTGGAGGATGTGCACTGATTCAAGGGTGATTAATAAGATAACTATCAGGTACAAATTCCCATTGCCAAGAATGGATGATTTGATGGATTGCTTAAGTGGAGCAAAATTATTTTCAAAGATTGATCTGAAAAGTGGTTATCATCAAATTCGCATGAGAGAAGGTGATGAATGGAAGACAATATTCAAGACAAATGAGGGTTTGTATGAATGGCTTGTTATGTCATTTGGCTTAACAAATGCACCAAGTACCTTCATGAGGTTGATGAACTAAGTCCTAAAGGAGATCATCGAAAAATTTGTCATCGTGTATTTGGATGACAAACTGGTTTTCAGTAAAACCACAGTGGAGCATCTGAAGCGTTTGGGTATTGTGATGAAGAAGCTACAACAGGAGAAGCTATTGATAAACATGAAGAACTCCTCATTCATGAAGACAGAGCTCATTTACTTGGGATTTGTTATTTCGTCAAATGAGTTGAGGATGGACCCAGATAAGGTGGAGGTAATAAAAAATTGGCCATCATCGAGGAACATATTTGACGTGAGAAGTTTTCACGGGTTGGCTAGCTTCTACCGAAAATTCATTAGGAATTTAAATGGAATCAGTGCAGCAATGATGGATACAATGAAGAAAATACATAAATATTTTCACTGGACAGAAGAGGCTAAGAAGAGTTTCAATTTGTTGAAGAGGAAGATCACGGAACAACCTGTTCTAGTGTTACCGGATTTCCGGAAAACATTTCAAGTGAAATGCGATGCAAGTGGATTTGCAATAGGAGCGGTCTTGAGTCAAGATGACAGGCCAATTGCATATTTCAGCGAGAAGCTGAATGAAGCGAAAGTAAAGTACTCCACATATGATAAGGAATTTTATGCCATCATTCAAGAATTGAAAAAGTGGAGGCACTATTTGATTCCGAAGGAATTTGTTTTTTATAGTGATAACCATGCATTACAGTTTGTGGCTCAATAGGAGAAGTTGAATCAGAGGCATGTTAAGTGGGTTGAATACATGTTGAATTTTATGTTTGTGATTAAACATATTTTTGGTACTGCTAACAAAGTTGATGATGCTTTGAGCAGGAAGTGTTTCCTGTTGCAGGAATTCAAAGTCAAAACATTGGGTTTTGATGATCTCAGAGACATGTCTGTAGATGATCCAGACTTCAAGGAAGTGTATGAAGCAACTGAGAATCCAGTTCTCAGAGATAGAAGCCAGTGGGCCGAATAGATGATCCAGGAAGGATTGATATTTAAAGGCAATCAACTGTGTATTCCAAATTGTTCCATGAGGGAGAATCTGCTGAAGGAGAAACACAGTGGAGGATTGGCTGGACACTTCAGTCATGACAAAACATTCACAAAGCTAAGCGAGTCATACTTTTGGCCAGGGATGTGATCAGAGGTCAAGATATTTGTGGACAAATGCAGGATTTGCCAGCATTCGAAGGGGAGGAAGCAGAATGCAGGTTTCTATCAACCATTGCCCATACCAGAAAGGCCATGGGATGCGATTAGCATGGATTTTGTATTGGGGTTGCCAAGAACACAAAGAGGTCATGATTCAATCTTTGTGGTGGTGGATAGATTTTCCAAGATGGCACATTTTATCCCCTGTCAGAAAACCAGTGACGCGACTCACATCGCGAACCTGTTTTTCAAAGAAGTCATTTGACTTCACGGCTTACCAAGGAGCATAGTTTCGAACAGAGATACGAAGTTCATAGGGAATTTCTGGAGAACCTTATGGAAGAAGCTGGGAACTAACTTGTTGTTTAGTTCAGCGTATCATCCGCAGACGGATGGACAGACAGAAGCGGTAAACCGAATTCTAGGAGATTTACTGAGAAGCTTGGTGACAGATCACCACAATAGTTGGGACAATATATTGCCGTAGGCAGAGTTTGCGTATAACAACTCAGTGAATAGGAGTACTGGACAGAGTCCATTTCAGATTGTTTATGGCATGCAGCTGAGGGGAATTTATGAATTGAGGGATTCAAAACAAGATGCAACTAGGAGCGCTAGTGCAGAAGAATTTGTTGAGGCGATGAAAGAACTTCACAGCCAGGTGAAGGAGCGGTTGCAGAATTCAATCCAGAAGTATAAGCGCAGAGCCGATAAACATAGAAGACAACTTCAGTTCGAGGTTGGTGATCTAGTTCTGGCACATCTGAGGAAGGAAAGGTTCTCAAGAGGAATGTATAACAGATTGAAGATGAATAAAATCGGACACTACAAGGTCTTGAAGAAAATGGGAGAAAATGCTTATGAGATTGAATTACCCGATGGGATTGGAATTTCTCTGATATTCAATGTCTTAGATTTGTACCCATACAAAGCTGAGGAAGTAGGAACAAGTGATGAACAGTCAGAGGTTCAGTGGAAAAAGCATATGCCAGTTGCAGATAAGCCACAAATGGAGCGGATACTGGATAAACGAGTGGGTAAGTGGACCAGAAGGAAATAATACTTTGAATATTTGGTCAAGTGGAAGGGCCATCCAGTTGAACATGCCAGCTGGGAGACTGAAGCAGGGATACAGAAGCATGGATATACCGTGCAAGATCTCATGGATAGGAGCCCATGAAAGTTTTCAAGCGAGGGAGTATGATGCAAGAGCATCTCTCACGACAAGCGAGCCAGCACAGAATGCAAGTGGACAGTTGGACAAGCCAACACAAATTTTGAAATCCCCTTGGGAATTGATGTGTGATCTTAAATGAGCCATTAAGACGAGGCACACTTGTGTATTGTAATCAGACCTTGAGCGCCCCGCTCTCATCTGAAGTAGATAGAGGAATTTATGTTGAGATGAAATAGGTAGATGGAATTTAATATTAGATTAGACAGTTTTAGAAAGAAAGAGGGAAATGGGATATAGACACCCTCATTGTGCATTTGTATTATTATTGAAGCAGGAAGAGCATAGAAGAGAAGCAGAGAGCTATGGAAGAACACCCATGTATAGAGTTTGAATTAATAGAAGAGGTTGACTCAAATCCATGGTTTTGTGTTTGTTCTCTGTGTATGTATGCTGAATGCTATGCTCATGAGTATTTACTTCCTGTTATGCATTTGTTTTACATGCCATGTATGAATGATTTCTTGCTGAGTGTTTGAAATATGAGAAAGGAAGTAGAAGAAATGAGTTTCAATTGTTTCTCTATTTGAGCAAGGATTCCTGCAAGGAGTGCAGTTGAAGTCGTCTGCAAGGAGTGCGTTGACAGAAGGCTCAGATAGTTTAACTCTTGTTCTCATTCACCCAGAAGTGAAATTGGGTTATAGGAGTCGTGCAAGGAGTGCGCAGGCTAAGGAAAGTCTCAGTTGTGAATCTGAGTGGAGTATTGAAGGACTGCTACTATTGGAGTGCGCAGAGTCGAAGGTATTCAACACTTGGAAGTGTCTGAGAGTTGTCGCAAGGAGTGCGCGAAAGAATATTCTCTAAGACTCAGAGTCGTGAGAAAGCTCAGGAGGGATAAATCCTTTGAAGCTATTGAAGGTAGAACAAAGAGTTGGAGCATATCAAGTGACTCAAGGTGACGAAGGTTTTTGACACAGTTGATTAAGTCCAGGAAGGAGTCCTTGGTTCACTTTGTGAACGTATTGAGGAGGAGAAGACAGACGGTCAGGATCTTGTGGAGAGGATTTGCGAAATCCCGCCAGCTGTCAGATCCGCCAAAGAAGCGAGGAGGATACGGTTATGTCCGGAGTTTAAGCTCAAGGAATGGTGGACCATCAGATCAGCCCATAGTTACCCATCAACCATCCAATTTGACAGGAGTTGCATAGGGTTTACACCTTCGTGAGAAGGGTGGAAACTCCGAGAAGCATCGAAATATTGAGGTGTCGGAGTTCGGGAAATCGGGGATCCCGTGGACCAGAGATCGAAAAATCCATCGTGGAAATCCCGACGAGCTCAGAGCCGTCCATCTGTTAGGATAGGTGGCAAGAACCAGGAGCCATCGATATATCGGAGGTTCAGAAGTCAAAAGCTCTAGACCCTTTGAGTCTCGCAACAACGAAGGGATCATAGCCGTGGATCTCAGGTAAGACATGTGCCAGTTGGTCACTTGATCAGAGATTTGGTTATCGGGGTTCATAGGAGTTAGTGGAGTTGACAGGTGGCACAAGTTTCAAAATTTTGCAGGGTGAAGTGCCGAAAACATCGGATCAGGATTCGTGATACCACAAACTCCAAAATGCCGATGGAGTGAAGGGACCATTGAAAAGTCAACTCGTGAGCGCATCAGAGTTTTGGCGTATCGGGGTTCGGGGATCGGTAAAGCAAGTTGCTTGACATTACAAGTGGCGAAATCACGATAGAAGAAATCTTGATAGGAGGAGGGAAAGGTCATCGTTGACTGTTGTTGGGTCTCGAGGGTTTGAGAGGCCTATGCTCGATCTTTGGATTCGCGAAGTCGCTAAGTCCGATCTCCCGATTCGTAAATAAGGGGGATCCCATGAGAGTTACTGTGGGTGCAGATTTCCCGATAGGGAAATAGAAGAGCCTTTCAGTTCTTCAGGCCGAGGAAGGAGGAAAGATCCTATGAGCGGATGTGACTTGCGAGCGCGCATGCGTCAACACAGAAGATGTTTTATTTTCACACAGAAGATGTCTTTATCCACTAGGGAGGACTATTGCCATAGCTTCACTCATAGTCATCACACATGAACTAGAGGAGCTAAGATGATAGCCTGGGAAAGACTAGACTCCCTTTCCATGATCCACGCAGGATCACCACACAAACCTCAAGAGCCAACTAACCATTCCACATGGTCAAGGTTTGTGTTCCATGCTACTCAATACTTGGCTAGAGGAAAGTATATGCATGTTACCCCTTGGAGAAACATCCACACTCCTCTCTACAAGGGTGGTCACACCCTTCTCTATTCCAACATGTCCCTAGAGTATCCAAAACTCAACTCTTGGACATAGGCTAACCTTGGATAATTTCTTATTCCCCTTCTCTACGAAGGTCTCTTCCTTCTCTATGAAGGTCTCTTTCTCTTTTCCTTCTCTATGAAGGTCTACCTGTGGGATTTCTCTTTCCTTCTCTACCAAGGTCTCTTCCTAACTACACCAAATCACGATCCTCCATTTTGAACTTGGAGACATAGCTCCCTCTTGCAACAAAATAAGAGCTTATTTAAATATGTAACATATGATAATCATCATCCTAGAAGTTCTCTTTTGTAATATCATGGGTGCCTTCTTGAGTTCGAACATTTCTTTCTTTCTGACTTCATACTGGATCAACCTGCTCCCCCTGCATCTATAAGAATGGTACTGGAGCAACCTGCAGTTACCTTCATCTCATCAACTATATATGAGTATCCATCTTTCTCTTCATCTTGAACATTTTTGTTCTGCATCTTTAGGAGCCTCCTGCTCCTATATGAATATTGGATATTGTCTGGTTCTTACTGACTATCACCATATTATAATTCCTTCTCATGATGTCTAACTTCTGCAAGTCAAGGCATAAGTTATTTCTTCCGAGACATGTGAAATTAATTACAATATGCTTTCTGAGATATGTCACTTAGCCAATCAGTCAGTAACAATAAGCACTAATCAACTAAAACTATATCATGATTTCTATCATAGTAGTACACATATTTTCTTAAGAAAAACTTGTTCAGCCATGTACACATTTGAAACCCTAATCATGAATAAGACTTTTGAACTCTTTTTCACTCTATCTATGAAATTACCAAATTTTCCCTTACTATCATAGTTAAACACATACTTTAGTCACTCTCATGAGTGATCATACCTGAAATAAATATTTTATCTCTTTCTTTATCCTCTTCTTTGAGAATTCCTTCATAAATTTGCATAGACACTGAAATAAAACGAGGTTAATTAACACTCTCACAAAAATATAACTTCTAATGATAAAGTATTAAAGTAAACAAGATACTAAAAATAAACATGGATACTTATCTTTTCTTTTTTTTATGTGGGGAGGCTCCACGGACTCCACCATTTTCTATCTTTCTTCAGATAAATTATCTTCAACTTAATGTACATAATCCTCAATTTCTACTAAATCTTTCATTGAGGGAAGAGCTTCCTCTTCCTCTACCACATGTGCTTGATGCTTTCTTTTCCCTTTTCCTTTAGGACAGTCATAGGAAAAGTGTCCCAAATTTTGACAGTTGTAGCATCTGATCTTTGAAACATATTTCTTCTTATCTGAAACTTTTACGGAGTTAGCTTCTTCATTGTTCTTCTTGAAGGAACTTCTTTTGTTATTTTTAACTGTAAGAGATTCCTCCTTGTCCACAATTAATCTCTTTTGTTGGTCTGCAAGTCTAGATTCTTTGTGTGTGCAATCTGCCCATAACTTATCAAACTTGGGTAACTTGCTTCTTGCACACACTCCTTGTACAAAAGGAATACAAAATGTTGGAAACCCATTTAGGGTTGTGGTTACAATATCTTTGTCAGTAATGACATCTCCAATAGCTGCAAGCTGATCTCTAATTTGAGAAACTCTCATAAAATAGGATGAGACAGATTTTGAGTTTTCCAACTTCATATTACAAAGTTGATTTCTTAAGGCAAGATTCCAACTAATATCCCTACTTTCATATAATCTGTTGAGTGCTTCATACACTAGCCTTGTTTTCTGTAGTTCAGATATATGAGAGATCAAGGGATCCTTTACTGAATCTGACACGATTCTCTTTGATTTATTTTCATTCTTCTTGTGCTTGGTATTTTTCTCTTCTTCCTCTGGTTCTGGTACACCCATTGTAACATGTTCTAGGAGATCTTTCTCATCTAGAATCATCTGCAAACATATGCTTCCAAGATATGAAGTTTCCATATCCTTCCAGCATGTCTTCTACCCTCATATTGGTATACATTCTTTCTTGTAGAAGAAACCCTAGCCCTACGGGTTATAGTAATAATAGAAAAAATCAATTTTGCTTGGATCTGAAAACTGAACTCACCAAAAGATGCGTTGGACTGAGGCGAGTATGATGGTATAGTCAATTTCTAAAAATTCCAATTCTGACCCTTGAAACTGGACCTTCGAAATTTTGGACTACAACTTTCGGGTTCTGGTACTTCTGGTTTCATGGTACTTCTAGTTTTCTGGTACTTTTGGTACCAGTGAACACTAGGGTTTCACTTCTTGGGAGTTCTATCCACTGAAAAGGCACACTGAAGGTGCAAATGAGTTCCTTATGCTAGGACACACTTTTCTAGATGATCTCTGGGCTGAAATTCATCTTCAATACAAAGCCCTAATTTTCTTGTACGACAATAGTGACGTTTTTCTTTATCCAGTGAAAGATGCTCTCTTCATCTTAGATTTGATACCATGTTAAGGTTTAAGCTATAATTAGGTTTCTTTTCAATTTAATAGATAACCATAGCATAGATAGGATCACTGGGAGAAACACAATCACAAGATACACAAGCATTTATCCTGGGAAACCATCAAGGGGAAGAAAACCCAACAAAAATTCTTTAATATAGATTCAATAACCAAGTACAGTACCATAATAACTTTCTCTCTCTCTACGAGAGACAAACTACCATGATGCTAGAAAATAATCAAATAACCATAGCCAGTCCAATGCCAAGACAATACACCAAACACTAAAGAATATCCTCTCCCAAGCAATGTGCCTCTCTCTCTTCCTTCTTCCGACAACTGGTAACTGCAACTTCCTTCAATACTTGCACACTATATGAGTGAGTTGAGTGAGTGAACAAATGAGGTGTTGGATTCCTTTATTTATACAAACTGGCAAGTGCTGAAAGGAGATGTCTCTTCACTGGTAGGGTTGAGTTCTCTTTCTGGGTAGTTAGAACTACTCTAATTTGCCCGAGGGTCGACTTATTGATTTTCATATTACATTTAGGATTTGGCCAATCCGCAAAAGGGGATAAGAATATTCTTTGCAGTTACACAATATTTCAACATGGTTGATACATGGTATGGTATAGGTGTTGATGTGCATGGTTGACACATGGTATGGTACATGGTATGATACTGGTGTTGATTGATGTACATGGTTGATACATGGTATGGTACATGATTGGTACTTGGTATGGTGTTGATGTACATGGTTTATAGTTGAGATACATGGCACAAGTGTTGGTGCATGGTTGATGCACTTGTTATGGTACAAGTTGTAGTACACGGTTGATGCTTGGTACATGCTTTGGTACATGGTTGAGACACATTTCTTGTGATGGTATGTTGGTGATCATGGTACATTCTTGGTAATGGCATGTGTTGGTGATGTTGTACATCTAGTTGAGAGGTGTCATTGGTATGTGATCCATGTGAGAGGATGTAATTGAGTATCGGTGAAAATGACAAGTTGATCAGTTATAGGTTGATGTGACAGTGGTAGTGACAGTGACAGTGACAGTGAGAGGTTGGTTGATGTGATAGTGACAGTGACAAGTTGGTTGAAGTGACAATGACAGGTTGGTTGATGTGACAGTGACAAGTTGGACAATTTTATGTGATAGGTTGGATACAATGACAGGTTGACAATGGCAGTGATTGTGGTAGTGACAGTCTAGTCTACACTTATATTTCATGGTTGCAGGACGGGGCAAGGAAACAAGTTTGTAGCCTTCTTTTGGTTGGTGTCATAGAACATAGGGAGTTGGAGATTCCTTCAGGTTGAAGACTAAGAATCAGGGGGTTGTAGCCTCCTTCTGGTTGGAGCTAGAGAATTCAGAGAGTTGTAGCTTCCTTCAAGTTGGAGCCTGAGAATAAGGGGTTGTAGCCTCCTTCCAGTTGTAGCTGGAGAATTTGGAAGTTGGTGCTTCCTATGAATGAATTCTTGATATATATAAGAAATCATTCCTTGGTTTTCTCCCATTTGGGTTTCCACGTAAATATTGGTGTACTATGTATTTGATGTGATGATGTTGATGTAAGGTTACTTATGATTATATGCTCATGATATATTGAATGCAATCATAGATGATACATTGATGATAAACTGTTGAATATTGTTGATAAATTTGATGTTTATATATAGTGGTTAAAAGTGGTATAAAGTGCTCATACTGATTCACCCCCACCTCTTAGCCTTCCAACATGTGTTTTCAAGGTATTTCTGGTTTCCATAAATTGTGTGATTGGTTTCTTTAATTTTCGTTGTGCATTACAAGTTTATATTGCTTAGTAATATTTTTGTTTGATAAATCAAATTTAGAATTTGTTGTTATTCTTGTTATGGGTATAAAATTTTATTGGAATCATAGATTAGTTTGTTGGGCATAAAGAAAAATAAAATGTACTTCTAGTTTATTGTGATATCTCAAGCAATTGGTACATTACAGAGTAGGATTTGCTAGGTCATGTTGTGTGCTTGCTTTATTGCATCATTTTTATTTTGTTGATGTTATTTATTATTTTTTTATGCATCCATGTAAGTTAGCATGAACATGTTAGTTCAACATTTATTGATGAAATTAAAAAAAAATCTTTCCCACGTGGTTTTATATTTTAATAAGCTAGGGTGGATAATATCCCCCTGCCTTTGTTACTAATGTTTTCATGTTAGAATGTAGCAGGATTTTTAGAGTGATATAGGTTGCAGGTCTTGGAGTACCATAGATGACGATGTTCTCGTGCACTTTAAGGTGAGCACATGTCCCCATGTTGGAGTCATATGTTACCCCCTCTCCCTTAGGGGTAATTAGAGGAGATCATGTCTCATGGCCTGCAATCAAATAAATGATCATGATGATCACGAAAGTCAATATTTTCACATGCAGCAACCTAGAAATTCCCTCTAACTACCTCTCTCCTAATCAACAAGCTCATCACATGTGATCAACATGGTTCATTTGGATATGGTGGCCCAACATCATCATAAGTACATTAGTTTGTGTTTCATATGAAGTGTCACGTTTAATACATTAAGCATGTGAGTAAGGATCATGGTTTGAAGTTGGATAATGGATCATAATCTCATAAGTTATGTTTGTTTCCTTGTTTCACCTTGGTGGCCATCATTAGTGCTATAGTCCCATGCTATCACTCTTGGGGAACAAGGGTGCTACTGGAAATCCTTACGAGTAATGTTCCATCCCCGCCCCCCCCCCCNCCCCAAAAAAAAAAAAAACAAAGAATGTTATAAAAGAAAGAAATAAAATGGGATAATGAATGGCTAACTCTAAAATCCAAAGGCTATCTGTATTTATACCCCCTCTAATGGTAATTACCCCCTTTCCTAATGCACTAAATGTATATCTATAAAAGGAATTTATCCTGGTAAGAAAAGAAAGAATAAATGCTTCAAACCTTGAAAAAGGACTTGCAAAGCAATAAATGAATATCAAAACGAAAGTAAAGGGGTTTGAAATGAAAAAATTATCAAGTAAATGGTATCTCGGGCAGAAAGCGCTCCCTCTACAAAGGCACTCATGGAAATGGACCAAACACCATGTTAATGATAACATTTCCATGAAGTAATCCAACACATTTCATTATCACACTTACACTTGGATGGGTTTCTTGGGAAATATCCTTCTACTTGTGTACTGACACACCTAATAGGGTATTTTTATGGTATTCCCATACCTAAACTTTCCAAATTGCATAAAGTCTTGACCTATGTGAAGTTTGAAGGGATATCTAATGTGAATTTTTCATATGGCTTGTGTTTTTTGTGATGGCTTACTTTGTATGATTCTAAGGATTGTTTCCTGTTGTGATTGTTGGTCTTGCTTGATTCTATGGATTTGATTAATTTGGTTGACCATGGTCCACTTTGACATGGTATTTTGGAGGATGGTTTGAAGCTTGTGCCCAAGACATCATACACCTTTCAAAGGATTGTGCACACCTGAGACAAAGCGTTGGGTCCTTTGATGACTTGACATGACTTGAGGCTCCTCTTCACACCTCCTAGGCCTTGGACACTGAGAATATGTGCTTGGATATTACAAATATATCTTGATGGTCACTCATAGGGCATGAAGTCACTCACCTTGGGCATGAAATCCTAGATCATATTAGGGTGTGGTTTGATGATGTTGCACTTGGAGATAATGATACACCTCTTGGGAGAGATCATGGAGCCTTCTTCACTTATGACCTCACACACTAGCCCTTGGACATTCCAAATGTGAGGATGGCATCAAATGTGGTGCTACTGACATTTTCTTGGCTATATTTCATTTATGCATGGATTTATTTCTATATTAGGGAAGGGGAAAAAGAAATTGTGTCTTCACCCTCCCCTGCATTTGAAATCCATTTGATGAAAATGTTTTAGGTCTACAAGTTTTGCAGATTTTGGAGTTCTCGTGAACTCAAGGATCATTTTCAGATTTAGACTAGCAGAGATGTCACCTTCGATGAGGATATGAATTTCATTAGATCAAGACAAAATCATTCATATGCGATTCATGATGAGAATCCTGAAGCTCCTAGAGTTACAAATGCAGATGCAGGTGATGATGTTTTACTAGAAGATCATGATATGGAAGAACCACAAATACCTGCAGACTCATCTCAAGAGATGAATACCAAGAGAATACCAACTTGGGCTCAGGAAATTATTCAAGATGCAAAGAAGTATGGTGCTCCATATGGATCTTTCAGATAAAGCAAGAGGCTACAACCTTACTCTAGCTATGTAGCATTTCTAAGTGACATCATTGATGTTGAGTCTACCAGTTATGAAGAGGCTGCAAAGAAGAAAGAATGGGAGGCTGCCATGGTTGAAGAGTACCAATCTATTCTAAAGAATAATGTTTGGGATGTAGTTCTGAGACCGAAAGAGAAGACAGTTGTAAGTTCCAAGTGGATTTAAAAGACAAAACATTAAGTAGATGGAAGTATTGAGAAATACAAGGCAAGGTTCATAGCACGTGGTTTCTCCCAGAAATAAGGAAAATATTATGAGGAGACATTTTCTCCTGTAGTGAGATACACTTAAATTAGAGCTATACTTGCAATAGTTGTAGTAAAGAAGTGGAAGGTACACCAGATGGACGTGAAGAAAACTTTTCTAAATGGTGTAATAGAAGAATAAGTGTGTGTGGAGCAACCACAAGGTTTTGAGACACATGACAGTCAGACACATGTGTGCAGATTGAAGAAATCCTTGTATGGGTTAAAGCAAGCACCCATAACATGGTATGGTAGAATTGACAGCTTCCTAATGATCTTGGGCTTTACCAAAAGTAAAACAGATTCCAACCTATGCTTCAAGGTTGTGGATGGTGAACCAATGATACTACTGTTATATGTGGATGAATTGTTACTGATAGGAGACAAGAAGCTCATCACTGAGAGTAAGAGGGATATTTTTGCATAGTTCAAGATGAAATACCTAGGCATGATGCATTACTTCTTATATCTACACGTATGGAAGAGACTGAGTGCGATTTTCCTTAACCAAGGAAAATATGTTGTTGAGATTCTAAAGAGATTCAGAATGATGGATTTCAACGCCATGCCTACACCAATGGTGACAAATCTGAAGTTGGTGAGCGATACATCTTCAGATATGGTGGATGCCACCATTTATCAACAAATGATTGGTTCATTGATGTACTTGACGAACACAAGGCCAGATATATGTTTTGCGGTGAACACATTGAGTTAGTATATGGTTGAGCTGAGAAGTGTTCACTTAGTTGCGACAAAACATGCAATAAGGTACCTAAAGGGTACAATTGATTGCAGAGTCAGATGTGCTTCAGATCATGAGATAAGATTGCAAGGCTTTATTGATTCTGATTGGGACGATACTATTACAGATCGAAAGAGTACATCTGGATGTTTCTTCAATATGGGATCAACCATGATCTCATCATTCAACAAGAAGTAGACTAGTGTGGCACTAAGTACAACTGAAGCAAAGTATATAACAACGTGTTCAACTAGCAACGAAGTAGTGTGGCTTCGAAATTTGCTTGCAATATTGTTTGATCTCGAGTTAGAGGTGACTTGCATCTGGTGTGACAACCAGAGTTGTGTGAAGTTGAAAAAGAACCCATTATTCCATGACAAGTCCAAGAACATCGAGATCATGTAACAGTGTATCAAAGATATGGTATAGAGGGGAGCAGTGAAGATCCAGTATGTCGCTCCAGATGAGCAGATAGTTGATGTGTTGACCAAGCCTATGCCAAGAGTGAAGTTTGTGTACTTCAAAGACAAGCTTGGTGTGGTCGAGAAGGACGTCCCTAGTAAGAGAGAGTGATGCTTTACAGTTTCAATCCAGGCCATCAACTTCAACATGTGGAAGAAGCAATCGGTGGTCATTCACGAGCATGTTACGACTACTCCAGTGAAAAATTCTCGTATGTTGAGTTACTGCTACTCTAGTGAAAAAGTTTGGTATGTGTAGGGCTACTCCAATGAAAAAGTCTGATACGCCGAGTTACTACTACTCCAGTGAAAAAGTCCGGTATACATGTTGTTACTCCAATGAAAAACCCTAGTACACAAGTTACTGACTATGGCACCAGTCATCATGACCTCGCACAAGGTCAACATATTCCATGCCTTTAGGGCTAGTTAGTTACCAGGATTTTTAAGATGGTGGGAAAACTTGTGTGGTTTGAGGTGTTTCCTAGCCTTTATCTAGATGGATAGTGTGTGCGCACTACATCACCTAATCTTCATTATTATATGTATGGTCCTTATGGACCATTTTCCTACCGTTCCAACCAGAGGTTACTAGTTCATTGTGGAACTAGATGCCAAATTCAGTGTGAGATGGTGAGTGAAATTTTCATGATGACATAAACCCTAGATGGATGATGAGACCCTGGATGTTGATGTGGTTACAAAAATTCTTCAATATATATTCATGGAAATTCAACAAGTCAATTGTCAAGTGTACAGAAGAGCAGAAGAAGTCACGATGATCGTACCAAAAGAATACCTTCCTTGCTAAGAGGGAGTGTTGAAGTTTGAGTAGCTTCGAAATATATTATTATTATATTTATATTGTATTTGAACAACAAAAAACCCTAAAGAATAATATTATATTATATTTTCTAAGTTGACCCTATTGTGCCTTTGTAAAAGTTGTCTCTATTGTGCCTTGACAAGTCAATTGTAAATTAGAAAGATAAAGTGGACAGGTCGGCCCTGGCCAAATTTATGGGGGGCATAACTTTTATTTATAAGAGGCTAGGCCCCTCACTTGAAGAACACACACAACAATCTCTCTCACATAAAAAAATTGTGCAAGTCTAAGAGAGTGACGAAACTACAAAGGAGGAGGGTTTTGGTGAAGGGTTTTGGTTATCGGGTGAAGGACTTGTTGAGCTCTCAACACACCCTAAAAAGTCTCTGCCAATTTTTACTTTTTGGGTACCACTTAATCTTTTGGTATTGTCTAATTCAGAATGATGTTGTTTTCACTTATCATTGTTTTCTTCAATTTCTCCTTGATTCCTTAAAAAGTTTCCCTGAATAGGTCAAGACCATCATAAATTAAAGGGATTATTTTTTTATTAAAGAATCAACCACTAAATCATTTTACCCGACGCATCCAAAATTTGGCACCTGGAAGAATCAAAGATGAAAGAAAATTGTCCTAGAAAACTAAGGATGTCGATCACCGATTTTAGTCAGCGTCGGTAAAAGTGGAGTTGTTCTTTCGAGAGAAGCATGGCACAAGAAAGTTGTCGATGATTGATTTCATTCGGCATCGGCGAAACACGAAAAGAAGTAGTTGTTTTCCTGAAAATAAAGAAATCACCAATGACTGATCCCGTAAAAGCACTTCGGCATCGGTGAAATATGAGTAGCTAAACCCGTAAGGAGCGTAAAAAATTTTCTAGGCCACCAACTCTCGAAAATTTTCGGCATCGACGAAATTCCAAGAATCTAGCCCAAGAAAAGGATGTGATAAGTTCATCCCTGGTTACTGAACCTTGATATCTAATCAACATCGACGATTCCTAGGCTCGATTAGGGAGCGTGTAGTTGAAAGAAGGTTACCACCTCTGTTGGCACTCCTGAGTCAAGTCACCAGTCTTTATCTGCCATGTGTCACATCAGAACCATCCGACGAAAGTAATCGGTGTCGACAATTTTCCTTTTGTAAAAATAAAAAAAAAGTATCCACAAAAATCCCGTAGCTCTGCGCCGATCCCCGACTTCCCCATTCCGAAAATGACATGATGGGATGTTTTATCTCTAGGATACCCTAGATACGATGCATTTAATCGATTGATTAATTCCAAGATCATGCATTAGTTTCTAATTTGTGTGTAAAGCAAAATGACCGTTTAGCCTATAGATACAGTACACCTCCCTCCGTGCCTCCACGTCAACCTACGTAAAATTGATTATAGAAAATTGGTGGTAAGTAGTTTTGAATTCTGTCCCATTACTTGCATTAACAACTTGATGCGATTGGTAAGTTCTCTCTCGTTATATTATCCTAAATTATTATAAGCCAGAGCATTCTATGTGCAAAGAAGTCCAGAACATCCAGAGGAGCGAGACGAACGACCCAGAGAAGGCGTCCATGGTATAGTGAGTATTAAGCAACATATTTTAGCAAGCATATAGGTATGTACCAGTTTGGTTTTGTTGTTTCCACCTCACATGTAAGTTAGGATCTAATATTACTCTGTATGCCAGCCCTAATTGAACGATTTCGATTGCAGGAATGATGCCTTCGAAGAAACCTACCACTAGGAAATCTCCTAGAGCCCCAAAGATGCAAGAATCAGAAGAAGGAGAGGGATCCTCCTTAATCATTGCAAGGAAATTGGAATTCACTTCCAAGCCGACACCCATCATCAAGATGATCACCAAAGAAACCTTTGCTCAGATCCCTGGCCTTTGGGGACACATAGGCGAACATTGGGACCAAGACAATGTTCTCGCGCTGGGAAGACCTGTTCAAGAAAATTGAGCATGAAGAATTCCTAGAATATGCCCCACATAGCGATCCTGACACAAGGAAGTTGGATGATGAGGTCTTCGTCAACATCCACAAGGATTACCTACACATGGTGGCGAGCAGGACTCCAGTTTTCCCTTGCATTAAACTTTTGAAATGGCTCATTGATCACACTGATGCACAAAAGTGTGTAATTAATGATGATAATGGTCAAATCGCGGGGGTTTTTCCTCCCAGTAGAAGTCCAAAATTATTACAAGTTCAAGGACCTGGATGAACGTTTGAACATGGATTTTGTTGTGAAGTTTTATCAGAAGCACGCCACCAGAAAAATCATGGCATCCTGGTGGAGAGAAGACAAAAAATTCACCAACCAAAATTCTGGCCAGTACTCGACAGGCAACATCAGACAACCTTATATCTATCTAATGGATCTCCTTTGTAGGTTGCATGGAGAGAAAGATTGTTCCAGATTTTTGGAGGCATGGATTTCGTTGGCTTATACTATCACCATCTCCAGAACAAGCTTTAATTGGGGTGATATCATCTACAAAAATATTAGCACCTACATTCTACAGGCTTAGTAGCCGAAGGAAGGAGAAACTCTTGCCTTCTACATGGAGTCTTACCTATTGGACGTCATCTATGCAAGAAATTCCTTCACTGGGATGAACCTGAGTTGGTGCACTTCCAAGCTCTTGGTCCATGTCTACTTTGGCATCTTGTGGGAGAACATGTATAAAATATCCTACTCTCTCATTTGCGACCAATTTATCGCACCTATCCATTTTTTATTATTCAAGAAAGAGTTCCCAAGGCTGTCTGATGCGGCCAAAAAAGTTATATCGAAAGTTGGTAACTGGTACATGGATGAGCGTGAAACCTACATTAGGGTTTTTGACACCACCAGAGCACCATATTTGCTACCTATATATGTCCCAACTGATTGGTACTAGGGGAAATATGTTACCAAACTATCTTGCAGGGCTACAATGCCACTTTGGTGAAAGATAAGAAGTGGGCATTCATACCCTATGGGTTTTATATTGGCTTCTACCAGGTTAAAGACACTGTGTAGGCCAAGCAAGAGGGATTAAGTCAATTGGAATTTCGGTTCCAAACAATACATTTTCGCAAGAACGACCCCAAGGGTCTGGTCTCGAAACATGCATCACAAGTATCGTCCCGTTGGCCTTATGCCCACGACCAGTTTGAGGATGAAATTTTCACTGAAAATGATCAAGAATAGGATGAGGTGGTGGCAAGAAGGGTCGACCCTAGAGTAACAAAGTTCAAGGCCATGAGTTGGGAAGAGAAAACGACATCCTTGGAGCAAGAAATGCAAGAAATTCTCAGGACTAGGGAAGAAAGGGTAACATTCAAATCGACCGAGACAATGGAAGCTCCCCAGGAAGTCCCTGTACAGAACTGGAATTTTCTCGAAACTCCAGGTGCACTGGAAAGAGGGACTCTCTTGATCCAACATGCTCAAAAAATGATGGATCTAGCATTGAATGATCCGACCCTCTCATCAAATGTTCTGACCAATAACCCAGAAGAGAGCCCAACAAGGTTAGGCGGCTCCGAGCTCACAGACCCCGATAACATCAACGGGTCAGATGACCCTGAATCCACATTGCCGCTAGTCGTTTCACCGGAAAACACGACGATTCAATCAGAGCCCGACTGGGTGTCAGTCGACACAAGTGTGCCTAACCCTCTGATGGAGTTCATAAATATATACAGTGATGATGAGATCCCGAAGGCATATTAGGAAACCTCTGTGCATGTAGAAGAAGAAAAGGGAGTTGAGGAAAAAACACCTCTTGCTCCCGATGTTCAGAGTCAAGAGGACACACGAGAAGTAAACGAAGCTGAAAGCGGCCTAGACACAAAAATGCCCAATGTGTCGAAGACCCGGGTAGGTAGTCCCAAGGACAAGTCATAATTGGATGATTCAAAATAAATATCCCCGTAGAAGGACATCAGCGATGCCACGACTAGTATACAAGAAGGTATTGATCTCCTTCCCGAAACATCTATTCCACTTGATACTTAAGTCCCTAATAAACAACGGGAAGAAGTCGGGCCTTCAGAGAAAAATAAGGAGGTTCAAGAGTCTGGTCTTGAACAAATATATACCACCGACAGCCTGGGAAACACACTCACATGGGGTGACCAATAGATACCAGAGCTGATAGACGAGGTAGCAGACATCTATGCAATCTCCTATGACCAAAAGAGTAAGGCCATCATGAAAAGGACTACTAAGAAGAGAAATATTAATGTGGACCATTCCATTTTGGTTACCACAGAGGAAAGCTTTATCAACACAACAGATGCTTGCACATCTGAACTGATAGGCGTGGGAAGAGCCCTCTCTGATGTTGCCCAAGATAGGGCCAGGAGGGATGAAAGAGAACTAGCTAATACTTTGAAGGAACTGGAACACTTGCACCATCTTGTTGAGTATTACAAAGGCGCCACATAAACTGCGACATATTTGAAGAGTGAGTTTTCAGGAATTCACAACGAGTACAAGAAAGAAAGAAACCTGTTAACCAAAAATATAATTGAATTCTAGGAGGACACTCTCATGGCCCTCGCAACATGCAAGGAGATGGAATGATGGCATGAAAGAGCGCTGCAAGAAGTGGAAATACTCAAATACATTGAGGCAGTCCAGCAAGGTCGAGAAAAGGAAGAACATGGAATTTGAATGATAGGAAAGAGTAGCCTCGACCACATGAAGAGATCCGTAGAACACCGGACTAAGATGTCCTGGGACCCACATCGAGAGATCCAAGAACAATATGCCAAGTGCCAGAAGCACTGGGATAAAATTAATAAAGTAATGAAAGATATCAAGCTCCTCGAGTTCAACACCCCCAGTGAGTTTATCGACATAAGAGACGTGCTCAAGGTGTATGTCGAACAAGACTCCCTATGGACCGAAGAGTGCGCAAAGGTAGTCGATGCGAGGTCGGGACAGGTGCAACAATTCATAGAACACCCAATCAGAGCTAAAACCATGTTGCAACAGCTAAATTCCACCTTGGTAAAGTATCGAGTGCATGCAACGAACATCAGAGGGATATATGCAGCCCCAATGGAACAACACAGATTCTTGTGGGCCCAGACTTGTGAAGAATTGTTCATCAATTGGTCTAAATATGAAAGGAGTCATCCTTTCAAAGAAATATCTCGGGTGGACTAATCAAGAAACTGTTATGAGATAATGCCACATGGAAAATTTTGTTTGGTTCAAACTGTACTTAGTCATTAAACTTCGATTAAACTTGAGATTATAAATAAAGGCCTCGACCAATTAATTAGGGTCAATGGTTTGTTGTAAGAACTATTTTCTTTCTGGATGTTAACAATTATGTTGAAGCTGCTATGAATTTAGAAGTCCTTCTGGACCAAAGACGGACTATTTTCATCAGATGTGTGTGATTGGAGTTGGAGAAGAATTACTTCCTTTTCTATTCCATGAATGTTGCAGTAAATGAGTAAGAGCAATTAATTTTGTTGTCAAGTTATCTGGTGCAATGTTTTAATGTTCATTGCTTTAAATGATGAAAGTAAATCGTTGTGCTTCTATGTGATGAATGTCTTGGTAGATGAATTATTTTTCTTACCGTGAGATTGATTACAGTTGTATTTCTTTCTCTGTGCTAAGTAGTTTACCTCAACTATGCGATGAATGTCTTGGTAGATGAATGATTTTGCTTACCATGACATTTATTACAGTTGTATTTCTTTCTATATGCTAAGTAGTTTACCTCAGCTATGTGATGAATGTCTCAGTAGATGAATTATTTTGATTACCATGATCTTGATCATATATGTGTTTTCTTTTTGTTAAGTAGCTTTCTCAGAAATCAGTTAGATGATCTTTCAGTTAAAGTATTATTACTAAGCCCCTTTGGCATAGGATCATTGTCTGCATGTTCGAGTAGCGGGTTATCCCAAGCTCGACCCCTTCCCAATAGTTAAAAATCTTGTCTTATCTTAGTCAAGTTGGTTTATACTGGCTTGCATCTCTTGTATCTGCCCCACCTAAGAGAAATTACTGAAAATTTTGTCTTAACCGAAGGAAGAGCATTCACCAGAAAACACAAAAGCTCATCGATAATTTGGCTAGATTGTAAGATCTAGAGAACCATTCCACTCCAAACGATACAGAGTCTAATTGGGCCTCGATGGCAGGTTTGGTTCCTGCTATTGAATCAGGGGATTTAAGCCCCATCAATAGGACTATCTTGGTATAGTGGTGTGCTACTCTATTTTGGTTATGGTTTTTTGGTTTATCTTATGTTTGGTGATATATCTCTTGAGAGAGACATTGTACTTGTTGAAGCAACTTTTCTTGGTTTTCTCCGCCACGAGGGTTTCCCAAGATAAATCTTGTGTATAATGTAGATTTCTTTCTTTCATTGATCCTTATGCATGCAGTTATTTTTTTAATATTTTAAAGTTAAATAATACATAACACACTTAACTGCTTAAGAAGAATTTTAACATCTCCCTCACATCTTTCCTGAGATGAGTTGGTTGTTGTGTTGGGTCTACTAGAAGTATTGCTTTCCCTTCAACAAAATCCCACAATCTTTTTTCTCCTAGCACCAAACAAATTATCTTTCTCCATGGACTGAAATTTGAGGCTCCCTCCATCCTATCTTCAAACCTCAAGCCTGCATTGGTCATTTTGTCAGTTGCCCTGACTCACATGCCCCTTCTGGTAATTTGACCCCTTTGTTGATTTACTCCTAGTATGCACAAAAAATCAAATTGGTTCCTTTTGTATTCAGTGGATGAGCTATGATACCATGTTAAGTTCTTTTAAAATCAACAAACAGAAATTAATTGCCAATAATTTTACTTTACCTAGAAATTATTCTAGCTAATATAATCTCTAAAAATTATGAAAATAATTTACAGCTAAATTATTTAACTAAAATGCATATAAGAAGTATTCATAAACCAAGCACAAATATTATATTGTTGTCCTAGTGGTGTACTAAGAGAAATATTTCATTCTATTAGTTCTTTGGCACATGATCATTGTGTAGATTTTTTAGGAACTATGAGTGATTCCCAACAAGACTGTCTTATGACCTCTTTTTGGTATCTAAGTTTGGTTATGAAAATATATCATTTGTTTTGTTTTAGGACAACAAACAAGTCTGCATACTTCTACCAAGAATCCCCCCCCCCAACTGATGGTTATATGCTCTTTTGAGGTGCCCTTGCAAGTAGTTTTAGTAACCAAGTGCTAGCACATGCAAACCTCAAAACATATAGCACTCCTCTAGGATATTAACAAGCTCCTAATACTGATTTAAACACTAACCATACATGAAAAATGAACATAGGTATTTTTGGTCAACATGACCCTGGATAACCCCCC
>ML782667.1:339075-375192 GCA_009831015.1 Picea engelmannii
CCCGAGGAAAACCAGCTTAGAATGAAAGTGGATATGAGTGATGTCTAAAGCATGAAATACAACAAGTAAGAAACTATAATGGAACATGTACAAGAAGAAATCTCCTCTCAAGCCTTTCTCAAGGTTCCAAGAAGAAATGCTCCCAAGAAAAGTGCATTGTCTTCCTTTGTTTCCAATCTCACTGAAACAATGTTCCCTTGGTCCTCCTTTTCCCAACTGAGAATCTCTTACACAAAAATAAGTTTTTTTGTTCCTCCTCAATGATGAACGTGACATATTTGAAGTAGCACAAGAACTACTAGTGCCTGCTAAGCATGTGCCCTCCTCCTAGAGTGTGCCCTCCTCAAAGAAAAAATCCTCGCCACAAACAAATGAGAGTACAAGCCTCCATGAGCCCTCCATGAAAGTAGGTGTCCAATATTCCCTCATCCATATCCTCCATCCTCATATCAATTATCTATCTCAAACTCTTCAAGTAAACAAATGAGTGAATGAGCCTCCTTTGGCCCTATGTGCCCGTCTTGAACCATCCATAAGGAAACCTAAAGATGGATGGCCTAGATCACTCCAAGCACCATCAAATAAATGGGTGAGATCATCCCACAATAATATCACTTAGAAACCCACTTTTGGTTAAGTTTCCTAAGTTCACTTTATGTCTCTTCATTCACCCACTTAGTGAATAAAATGTCACTTTTGCCTTAAGTGACAAAATTCCAAATTTTTTACTTAAGTGAAGTAAAAGTGGAATTAGACATAAAGTACAAGGTACATAGTACCAATTTATTTCCCTCTTGTGGTTAGAGACCCAAAACCACAAGGGGGCCACTTCCCGAGGTACGCCAAAACTCAACACTCCCTCTTACTAAGGAAAGTGTTTCTCACCAAGCCCATCTTGTCTCTGAAGTAGGCATGTTTTCCCCTTGGCAAGGCCTTAGTGAGAATGTATGAAAATTTCTCATCAGTCGAAATGTACTGAAGTTGTACTACCCCTCAATGAACCCAATATCTGATGAAGTGGTATCTGATCTCTATATGCTTCGACCTGTCATGGAACACTGGATTCTCAGAGAATTTGATAAAACTCTAATTATCGTAGTGAATGACAGTCGGAGGTAACTCCTGAACAAATAATCCCACCAAAAACTTATGAATCCAAATGGCTTTGCAACTATCCTAAATGTCCTCCATATACTCTTCCTCAAATGAACTCAAATAAATTGACTTATGTTTCTGGCTGAACCAGGAAACGAGTCCATACCCCAACCCAAAACAACACCCTGATGTGCTCTTCCTGTCAATAACACATCCTGCCTAGTCTGAGTATGTGTAGCCAACCAAAATCACTCCATCCACTCTAATATAGTCCAGACCACAATCCACTGAACCTACAATGTACCTCAAAACATGTTTTTCCCTAATCCAATGAAAACTCCTCGGCTCCACCATATACTGGTTGAGAGTGTTCACGGAAAAACAAATATTTGTTCGAGTGTTGACCAGATACATCAACAATATGATCAAATTATTGTATCATGTAGCATCCACCAACTAGGAATCTGAAGCACTAATCTTCTTCCAGTTGGTTACCATGTGATCTAGGTGGATATTGATGGCCACCCACCTGTTCCAAATTCCAACTCGCTCATCTTGACAGTTTTCAGTTTAGCACATTTCTCTGTAATGGGAACATTTCTTTGTACTTGTGGGTTATTCACTTATTGGGCTATCCTTAATCCCTACACCACATCCAGGTGGATATTGGTGGCCACCCACCTATTCCAACTGGCTTATTTTGGAATTTTTCATGCCAATACATCTTTATGTACTTCTAGTGCCATTTTGAGGCTCTAAACAATGTTTTCCTAGCTTTCCACAGTCAAAATATAAATAGAGTCATATTTTTATGGCATAATGCGTATTTCTCGAAAATACCTTTCCAATGGGCTATCACGCACCTTAAACGAAGATAGTATGAAAAAGTTACGACCCCAAGAAGTTAATGTACTAACTTACCCCAACGGGGCTCACATGAATTTTGGCACTTCATCTCCTAGGGTTAGGTTTTTTCATGTCTAGGGTTTTGGCATTCATGTTTATCATAAAAAGGACTTCAAAGCCTCATTGTAATCATCTTCTTGCGAATGAGCGTAGTCGTCACATATCTTATCAAAGATCAAGATACCACCATTCTAGCGAGTTTTGGTGCACTTTGTATTTTTACAGTCTCTATACATTTCTTTCATTAATAGAAATCATGTATTGTTGTATCTATCTGTTTCTAGCGATTTTTATGAGTATTTCATTGTATTATCTCTAATTTTATTTCGTTCGAAAAATAATACGGATCACCATGGGCGTTGACATAGGCCTGCAATCCTCCATCTGAAACTTACTCAAAATGTCTGCAACATATTTTTCCTATCCCAGGAATATGTGACCCTCCTCCTACCATACCTCCATGCTCAATAAATAATGCATCAACTCAATGTCAGTCATCTCGAAGTCTGATGCAAGACTCATCTTGCACTCAACTATGAGATGCTCTGCTCCCGTGATGAATAAGTCATCCACATAAAAAATGATAATGAGTGTGTCCTCACCTCTAATTATGTAATAAAGGTTAGGATCAACATCTATCTTCTCAAATCCCATCTAAAGCAAATATTACTCAATGCACGCATACCAAGCTCTAGGAGCTTGCTTCAGACCATACAGTGCCTTTCTCAGGAGGCACACATGAGACTCTCTCTTACACACATCAAACCCCTGTGGTTGCTCAATGTACACCTCCTCCTTAATAAATCCATTAAGAAATGTGGTCCTTACATCCATCTGATGTATCCTCCAAGCCATCTCTGCCTGGCAATAATACTCTAAATGTAAGTGTATCTCACAACTAGTGAGAATATCTCATCATAATCAACTCCCTCTACCTGAGAGAATCCATGCGCCACAAACTAGGCCTTTTGTTTCTCTATGCTTCCATATACAACATATTTGGTCTTATATAACCATCTAGAAGTCACAACTGACTTCCCCTCTGGCCTCGGCACTACCTCCCATACATCATTGTGCATAATGGAGTCATACTCCTCCAACACGGCCTCTCACCAAACTTGTTGGTCAATTGCATGCAAAAATGTCTCGGCCTCTACATCTGTGATGCTCATCACCATCTCCAAGTAGGACCCAAGCTTCTGGTGCTCTTCTGTCTCTGAACAATATCTTGGGCTCTCCTACATTCTCCTTGGCTTCCTTCAGGGTCTACTAAACCATCTCAGTTTCCTCTTCTCTAGATTAACCAAAGGAGAAGTAATATCTCCATGTCTACGAGTCTCCACCTCAAATCTAATCCCATCACTCTGATATCCTGAAGCCTTTGCACCCTCTTCATGAACCCCCTACAGCTGTGAACCTGAAGTTGTGCAAGGTGACCCTATCACCCCTGAAACTAGTGCACTCGACACCTGAGGTTGTGCTCCCTCTGAAAAATCAATCTGAGTCTCTGGAAACTCCTCAATACTATCTCTCAACTCGAGATACCTCTTGAAGGATATACCCTCCTCAAATATAACATCTATTCCCACCACCAGTCTTTGTTTCAATGGAATGTAGATCTGGTAGGCCTTCGAGACTTCTGAGCAACCAACTAGAATACCTTGTTTGAATGTGGGGTCTAGCTTTGTCCTCTTCTCTGAGGGGATGTGAGAGTATGTCAAGGATAAAAAAATATTGATATGCCCAACATCGATCCTACTACCAGTGAAGGCCTCCTCATGAGTCTTCTTCCCAAAAACTATGTGGGGACTCTTGTTTTGCAGATAAACTGTAGCAGCACTCACCTTAGCCCAAAGGCATAAAGGAAAATTATTAACATGCAACATAGATCTCATTGCACTTTTAATGGCCTTGTTCTTCCTCTTAACAAACTTGTTATGCTAGGGGTTGTAAGGAACAATCATATATATTATAATGCCCGCATGGGTACATAAGTCTGCAAACTATGTGGAGGCTTACTCGCCTCATTGTTTGACTGCAAAACCTTGATCCTCTTTCCTATCAGGTTCTCCACAATAGATTTGAACTATTATCTCACATCTTGAAGACATCACTCATGATCTTTAGGAAATAGATCCAAGTCTTCCTTGAGTGGTCATCTATTAATGTGAGATAATACTCACAACCACTCAAGGATGTACAAGACATAGGCCTGCATACATCAATGTGTATTAAATCCAATATCCCAGTTGATCTGTTATCACTACTAGGGAAAACAACCTTGGTAAACTTACCAATCACACAAACTCTGCACAAATCCTAATTCTCTAATATGAACTATGGCACTTCTGTTACAACCTATGTCATCCCTCCAAGAGCCCCATGATGAAGGTGAGTCATATTTCGATGCCACAACTCACACAAGTGATTGTTGTTGTCACTACTCCCTTCCAAAGCATGCAGAGGATGAAAAATAAATATGTATAGTTTACCATCCCTCCAATAACATTCCATGAGGTGAGACGAGACACCTTAGGGTGTATGAGGACCTCTTTCCCTCTAAAGGACACCTCAATACCCCTATCCTGGAGGGTGGAAACTGATATTAGATTCTTCGTCAACCCAAGAACGTACAACACATCCCTAGACGAAATGGGTGGCATACTCTCCCTCTGAAAAGTAATTGTATTATGCCCAACAACTCTGATGATGGTGTCATCACCAAGAGAAATCTCCATATTGACCTATGGATCTATGAGGTCAATGAATTTCTCTCTAACACCAGTCATGTGGCTCGAAGCCCCACTGTCTTTTATACCAAATGTTAGGTGTCGTCTTAACTAAAGTGTAGAAAATAAGTAAGGCACACTCCTTTTCAAATTGTGCCTCAAACTCTACCTCATATGTTGTATTTGTTGTACCACTCGACCTCTTATTCTTGTTGGTACATTGTCTATCATAGTGCCCGAACTTCTTACAGGCAAAGAACATCACTTTGCTCATATCCCTCTTCTGCACATTGCCAATCTCTTGTGGCTTGGACACCAACTTGGGACCTTGTCTAACATCTTTGCCAACCTTTTACTTGCCCTTTGTCAAAAGAGAAAGATCTTCATCACCCTCATATATACATTGTTGTATTGAAGACCTAGAGCTACATCTCAGCTCCACCTGAACAAAGTCATCCCAAAGTCTCTCCCAACTGGTCATGAGCTCCCGGGCCACAATGCCTCGTTCTAATGCACTAAATGCATATCTATAAAAGGACTTTATCCCAGTAATAAAAGAAAGAATAAATGCCTAAAACTTGAAAAGTGGACTTGCAAAGCAATAAATGAATATCAAAAGTCAAGAAAAGGGATTTAGAATGCAAAAATAATTGAGGAAAGGGTATCTCAATAAGAAAGTGCTCCCTCTACAAAGTTGATCATGGAAATGGACAAAACACGGAGTCCTGCATGTTAATGATCCCATTGCCACGAAGTAATCCCAACACATTTCATTATCACGCTTACACTTAGGTGGGTTTCTTGGGAAATATCCTTCTGCTTAGGTACTGACAAACTTAAGAGGGTCTTTTGATGGTCCTCCCATACCTAAACTTTCCAATTTGCATAAAGTGAAGTTTGAAGGGGATGTCTAATGTGAATTGTTCATATGGATCGTGTATTAAATGATGGCTTAATTTGTATGATTATAAGGACTATTTCCCCTTGTGATTGTTGGTCTTACTTGATTTTATGGCTTTGATTGACTTGGTTGACCTTGATGAGCTTTGACATGGTCTTTTGGAGGATGGTTTCATGCTGGTTCTTAGGACATCATACACCTTTCAAAGTATTTTTCACACTTGAGATAGAGCATTGGGTCCTTTGACTTGACATGACTTTGTTAAAGTATAGTGAGGGTCAATTTTCTAAACTACAAAAAGTGAAATAATAAGTTGTCTCAACAAGAGAATAAGTCCCAGCCATTGATCTATTCAAAGATATAATGGTTGGGATCGTTCGGATAGGGTCCACGTGAACCTTTGATGAAGTTAAATGGAAAACAAGAGAACTATACCTATACTAGAGAATAATATTCGAGATAGAGGAGGTTGAGCAAGTTGGGTGAGTAAGGGAGAGGAGCATATATGGCTCTGTACTACTCGTACCTGGTATGCCCGAATACAGACTGATAAAACTCACAAATGCGACAAGGAGAAAGGTTGATTTAGGGCCATAATCACCAAACTAGAAGTAGGAATAGAAGAATAAGGCCGAGTTAGGTCCATACAAAAAAGGAGGAAGAAACCTCGATCCATACAACCATATACTAGTTTGTACGGTGGATAGAAGCCAAATACCAATCTATATGGTGCGCAGAAGTACAAATCCATACATCAAACATAAGGGTTGTGAGAATTTTTTGGTTGCATTTTATTTCAATCTGAACATAATAAATTTTATTTATTCTATCTTGTGAAAATAGAGTGGTTGTTCTGTTATACTCAATATTTTCATATTTTCTTTTAAGTTTTACAAGGTATCAGAGCCAAGATAAATCAAAATGTCTCACCAAAGGAAATTAAATGTCATAAGATGTCTACACAACTTTCCTTTCTTCCACCCAAACCAGTGATGTTTGGTACATAGATAGTGGAGCATCCATTTATATGACTGGTCACAAACACTACTTCAACAGTCTGAGAAAAAATGAATTTGGATTCGATATTTTGCTTGGCGATGATTATGCTTATCAGCCAAAAGGAGTTGGAACTATAAAATTTGAAAGGGAGTATGGTAAACCCCTTTATCTTTCAGATGTCCTCTATGTTTTGGGAATTAAGAAGAAGTTGGTCTCAGTCTCATCTCTAGAATATAAGGTTTATGAAGTCTCCTTCAAGAATCGAAGGGATTACATTAAACCAAAAGGTTTGAGTGAGGGATCTGAACAAGCCATTGGAGTAAGAAAGGACAAGTTGTATAAATTGTAGTTTGATTCTCACTATGCCCTAGCATGCAATAACAACTCCATAAACTGCGAGTTATGTCACAGGCGTGTGGCCCATCTTGGATATGGAGCTCTCAAAATTCTAGGAAATATTGCGACAAGAATGGCCTCTTTCACCACATAACACCATGAAGTGTGTAAAGGGTGTGCTCTAGGTAAATATGTAAGGGAACCCTTTCCCAAGAGAGATTCTAGGTCCAAGGGCATCCTGGATTTGATTCATACTGATATTTATGGCCCTGCGTCTTAACTGTCTATAGGAGGGAATTTTAGATACTAGATCACCTTCATAGATGACTTCTCTATAAAAAAAAATGATTTATTTCTTGATAGGAAAAACCTCATAAGAGGTGCTCAAGAGATTTCAAGAATTCAAAGTTTTTGTTGAAAATCAAATAGGAAAAAGGATAAAATCCCTCATATTTGATAATGGGGAGGAAAACACATTGCATGCCTTCAAGAAATTCTTTGTTGAAGCTGGGATTAAAAGAGAACTAGCAATCCCATATACCCCTCAGCAGAATGGGGTTTTAGAGAGAAAGAATAGAGCCATTGTTGGCACAACAAAGGAAATGTTGCATGATCAGAATATTCCTAAGTTCCTATGGGCATAATCATGTAACATTGTTGTGTATCTTGAAAATAGAATCCCCCATAAAGTGCTTGGAAATGTAACGCCTGAAGAAGCATTCATTGGCAAGAAACCAAACATCAACCATCTTTGCATCTTTGGTTGTGTTTACTACTGCCATATTCTTGCTGAGAAAAGAACTAAGTTAGATCATACAATAGAGAAGGGAGTCTTATTAGGATATAGTGAGACTTAGAAAGCCTACAGGATATACATTCCCTCCACCAAGAAGACTGTATAATGCAGAGACATGAAATTTGAAGAAGAAAGAGCCCTCTGAAATTCATGTCAAGACAGAGACATTTCAGAAACAAAATTTTCCAATCAAGAGGAATCCTCACCAAAAGGGGTAGATCTCCCCACAGTGGATAAACAAGAGGAAGAAAAATATGTTAGAAATAAAGAGATGTGCTCATTTTTCCATAGACAATATAACAATATTGTCACCCAACCATAGGTTGAAGCCACCCCTAAGCACCTTAACCTTGACAGGTAAAATAATTCTAGAAGCAAACCCTTGGAACCAATAACCAACCAAGGTATCATACTTCTCTCCAAATATATCGCACCAAGGAGAGAGTCCAAAGCATAACCAAGGAAAAAAGTCCAAACCATAACCAAAGACCAAAATCGCAATTGTAGTAGCTGCAACTGCACCCCAAAACGTGTGCACCACTAGTCTGTGTGAGTTTCGAGAGTGTGTCAAATGAGCTCTAGAGCCCTCTTATTTATAGTATTCCAAGTGACCTAACTAGGTCGACTTTTTTTTTTGGAGTATAATAATTTAATATAAATTATTATCTTGAGCGACTTTCCTGCTAGGGTTATTATCCAACATTTTATGGTTTCTCTTGCTTCCCAGAATATTCTAGTCTCATCAAAGGTTACACGTAGAGGTTAATACATCTTGTAGCTACCATAATATCAACACTCCCTCCTAGATAGGGAGGTATTAAAGGAAATGGTATTGATAAAAAACATACCATTCGACTGGTAGCATCATCACAGCCACACAAGTTATCTCATGATCACATAGATCAACTCATGAACAACATCATCACACTCAATATCATTTGATAGCATCAATTTCATCATCTCTTGAAGCCATACTCTACTTGAGTAATTGGGCATGATGCCGAATAAGTCACTCACTCCACAGAGTGATACAAGGACCATTCTTCTAATCTAGACATATGTCTTAGAAGAATAAATGTTCCAAAAGATGTTGAAATCCACGCCATGGGATACAAGGACCATTCTTCTAATCTGGACACGCGTCCTAGAAGAATGATTGTTCTGGACCATTTTTCCCTTCGACCACTATTGTTAACTCAAGGAAAATGTATTTGATTTACCAATTTCTCCACTCTGGTCACTATTGTGAACTCAAGGAGACAGATCATTCTTCTAATCTGAACATATGTCTTAGAAGAATAGTTATCCATGGTATATCAACAATCTGTCAACATGGACCATTCTCCACATGGATAATGTCTATCTACGAACAATATTTCAACCTGGACCATTCTCCATAGGGAGGATGTATGTCCACCAACAATCTATCCTTACTGGACCATTCTTTGTTTGGAGAATGTATTTCCATCAACACACCGACTATCCATCTAGCTGGCAATCATCTCCAACACTAGTGGTAGTCTCTATGGCAATCAGAACAATGCCATCCAGTAGAACACAACTATGTCTATCCATAGTAGTATACAACTACTATCCAGTAGTACACAACCACTCCTAGTAGCACACGACTACTAACCAATGACACATAGTCACAACCAGTGGAACACATCCACCACAATAGCATACAACTACTATCTAGAGATATATAGTGTCCATAACAATCATATCATCTGGTATCAACTTTCATAACAATATCATGATACAAATTGAGTCATCTGGGCCATTCCTCCACTCACATTTGTGAGATCTGGAAGAGCATCTTCCCTCAAAAAGTAAAAACATCATCCATCGACTATCTGGACTATTATTCCCAAGCATAGAATAATAATTTTCCCTGATTTGTGAGCCTGGACCATTCACCTAACTGGGCCATTCCTCTAACACYAATCATAGTGCAACCTAGAGAGAATGAGTCCTCCCTAGGGAATCTTTGTCCCTCATTATTGAACATGGACCATTCTCCTAATTGGGCCATTCTTCCGACACTAATCACAGTGCAACCTGGAGAGAACAATTATGATCTAGGGAATGATTGTTCGGACCATTTCCTAATGGAAATGATTGTCCTACACCAACCTCCTATAATGAACCATTCTTTGAAACTACTCACAGTTGTGAACTTCGAAAGAATGACTGCCCTGAGAGGTGGACCATTCTGCTTGACCACTACTCAAAGTGAATGCCAAGAAGAATCACATTCCTAGACCATTCCCCCACATTGTTCACAAGGGGAATTGTTATCTATGGTAAATCAACAATCTATTAGACCATTTTTATTATGAAAATGATTGTCCGATCTGGACCATTTTTTGAACTAGAAAATTCTTGTCCGTCGGAAATTTTGGGCCACTTTCCAAACTGGAAGGTGACTGCCCAACATGGACCATTTTCTAAACTAGAAAATGACTTCCCATAAATCAATAACATATCATTTCTCCCACCCAACCTAGGAGTAATCTATTCCTTTCCCAATAAGGAAGTCATCTCCACGAGTACCAGCTTGTCCCTTAAGTACATAAAATTTTCATCTTGGACAAAGGATTTTCCAAAATATTTGTTATCTGCTCATTTGTGAAGATATATTGGAGTACCACTTCTCCCCTCTAGACTCTATCATGGAGAAAATAATACTCGATCTCAATGTGCTTCGACCTATAATTTAACATTAAGTTCTCTTAAATCTTCATACAACTTTGATTATCACAATATATCACGATTGAATCCAACACTTGATCAAACAGTCCAGAAACCATCTTACGGAGCCACATTTCTTTCACTCAAGCATCACAAGCTGCAATATACTTTGCTTCTACAGTGTTGAGTGCAACAAACTTTTGTTTCCTGCTAGCCCATGACATCGTTGAAAATCTCAAACTGAAACATATCCAAGTAACACTTCTTCTATCATCTGCACTCTCTACCCAATCCAAATCGATAAATCCGTGCAACTGTATATCATAACTCAAATTTCTCACAAGGAAAATATATGACTTATTATTCTCCAAATATATTAACGAGCCAAGCAATTTGTCAATACAAATATGGGTCCACTAGATCAGAGTCTCTCATCTTCTTTAGATCTTTCATCATGGGAGTTTGTCATATATTTTCAATCCATCATCCCAGACTTCTGAAGAATCATTTCAATACACTTCCTCTATCATAATAAATTTTCACCACGCTTCTATTGTACATGAGAGGCTCTGCACCAAGTTGCTTGAATCCATACAAGGTCTTCTTTCATCTTCATACAGGGTTCTCTTTCTGGTATACCTCAAAACCTTTAGGTTTCTCTACATACACTTCTTCCTCAATTACTCTGTTTGAGAAGAACAACCTTTAAATTCATCTGATGTAAACTCCATCCCATGGATACTGCAGGAGATATAATGGCTCAAGTAGAGGTATGTCTGGTTATTGGAACAAGTTGTCATCATATCCTTCTCCCTCCTTATGGGATAACCTTCTATCCCTAAGTCTCACCTTGTATCTATCAATGCTTAAGTCTTTTTTCACAATTTCTCATACATTTTTCTTCATTGCACCTTCCTTCCATTCCTTCTACTTGAATGCTTCTCATGGGTTCAAACTGGTTCAATTGGTTGTTCTGAATTTTCTTTCTTTCTTGGAATCTTCATGTTCTTCCTCAGGTTTAACTTCAATGCTAGAGTCCATAGAATCTTCTATAGATTACAAATTTAGATGGACAACCAAGGATAATCAAGGCTTTTGTTTTAAGAAGACTTCTTCTAGATTCAAGTTGGACATGTGTTGTTTATCATGGCTGCTACTTCCAATGAAGAACATGGATAGATACTTCATGGTATTCACGGATTCTTCAATGGATCATATTGTTGGGGATTATCTCCCTCCTAATCTCGACTTCATTCCTAAATGAGAAATATGCATGCTCTTCTTTTGGAATTATGTGATAATCTCCCTCCATCTGAGAGAGTCCATGCTTTCATCTGTTACATCTCTCTTTGATTTATACAAAGTGTCACAAGGTTGTTCTGGTTTCCTTTTGATTCTTGGCTTCCTTTGAGTCTAACTCCTCTGAGTCTCTTTAAGTTTGTTTCTATCTGTTTTGATTCTTGCCCATATGGAAGTTATGTCATCCTTATAAAATTCTTCTATGACAGCTTCCGCAAGGATTGTTCATCAAACATATTTCACAAGGGTACCTGCTTAAAACAAGAATAACAAGAGAAGACAAGAAATACCTATCTAGAGGAGATGTTAGTTCATCTTGCAAAAAAGTACTATAAGCATCTATATCAATAGTATTCATATGCAATCAAGTATTCATTGCACCTAGAAATAATGGAACCTTTCAAAGACTGCTTTCTCAATTTGTAATGTAGCAACTATCACCCTTGATATATACAAATTTAAAGCTTTAAAAATTTAATAAAACTTGGAAGCTAAAGTATCACTTGCTATGGAGGGTGTGTTGGTTCTTCTGAATGCACTAAATCCAATATTACAGCTTGGACAAGGTCTCTAGTATTTTCCCTACAAACACACTCATGTTTATCTAGATGATATAACTTAGATAGCATATATAAATGCATACCTTTGAAACCATGTAGCATCGTCCAACTTGTCTTCCAATCTGAAACTAGATACCATCTTGAAAAGAAGAGATTAGAAACTCAATCAGAAGATTCAATGATTACAACAAGCTAGAAACTCTAAAATTTCAACTTTGACCACAAAATCAATTTGACCTGAAGTCAACTTTTGACTTTGAATTTGACCAGTCAAGATTTGACTTTGACTTTGACCAAAAATTTAAACCCGACATTTTTTCTAGTTGAGAGTACCAAGAGGTGCACTAGGCTAGGGTGCACTAAGATGTCAAGGAATTAGGTCAAATGCTTCACTAGAAGTGCCCGAACACAAGGGTTTGGGTTTGTTGCAGTTGCATAATCAGAAAACCTATTTGTAGTTATAAATGGTTCCAAAATGAACTTAACGAATAACTTTCCAATCTATATTCCAGTGGTTATATTGTCTGAAGATAGTGTCGGTGATCGAGGAGGCTCCCAGGACTTAGAAAATGCTCAAAATGAAAGTTCTTAGAATTGAGTGAAACCAACTCCATTGCAACCGACTCGTCGCGCTGATTCCGACCATGTATTTACTTTCTCAAATGGGCTCTGTATGCGAGAGTTATCGCATTCTGATCAAATTCTCAAACAACAAAAAAGCAAAGGGTCAATTGGCAAAAAGTGGCAACACTGCAGCAGTTGACTGGGAAGATGATAGAACTGCAGTGGTTGATTGGGCAGATGACAGATCCAATCATAATTGGACACGTGGTAAACATTTCAACAAATGTGGTGGTGCCACGTGGCCCAGGCATGGGCAGCCACGTGGCACCCAGTCATCAAACGTGTGACAATGTTAAAAAATTTATAGAGTCTATGGGTTTTGAACCCACGACCTATGACAGATCCAATCAGAATTGGACACGTGGTAAACATTTCAGCAAATGTGGTGGTGCCACATGGCCCAGGCATGGGCAGCCACATGGCACCCAGTGATCAAACGTGTGACAATGTTAAAAAAATTATAGAGTCTATGGGTTTTGAACCCACGACCTATGGCCAAACACAAGCGACTTGAGAACAACACCATCACCAATGTGCCCACGTGTTTCTTATTTATTAGAATCCACAACATTGAATTTAAAATGTTATATATTATGTGGTGTCGAAAAGAGGGGCTGGGGCTTAGCCCCAGCCCATGGTTGGGTGCGGTAAATTGACCATGGATTAGCAGAAAGGGGCACGACCCATAACCACCAGCCACCTCTATCATACCCGCCCTTGGATTTCAGGATATTCCATATGACCAGAGCTTCCCTATATTTTCATGTGTTTCCTTTTTAGGCCGAGGTTACATCAACGCACCATAAATTCAGGGGCTAGCATGGTTTAAGGGCCAGCGATTAGTCCTTTGGGCTAGAGCTTCGCCAAATATAGTGCATATGATCACTAATTGAGGGGCGCAGGCCACATTTTGGAGGCTTAAGCCCAATTTTATGCAAAAGTGGGTTTTATACTATGTTGTTGGCAATTTTAATTGATTTTTGCTTGATATAATGCCCATAATTGGTTTTTTTTAGGATATTGTGGCCATTTGGAGGGGGATTTGATCCCAAAAAGAGGTCAGATCTTCAGGGGAAGTTAGGATTCCTCATATGAGCCTGAAAACTATATAAACCAGGATTTTTGAAGCTTGAAAGAGACTTTTTGATGCAAGGAACTTGTAATTTTTGGCCCTTTCTCATGTTTTGAGAGGCAATTTTCTCATGTTGTTGAGAGGAGTTTGATGATGCATGTATGAATCTGAGAAAGGAGGTCTTGCACAACATATCTGAAGCATGTTATGTAACAACAAAGAACCATTGTAAAAGAACTTGATCATTTTAAAGAGCAATAAAGAGGTCCTCCACTTGGAAGCGGGCCCGGAGACATAACCAACGATTGGTGAACTCCATTAACAAGTTCTTATCTCTATTTCTCTTTCTATTTTGTTGTTCTCTTCTCTTAATTTGCAGCATGGTTATTAATGGCTGATCTCTTTAATCATTAATGAGCATCAACTAAAAGTCACATTTGATATTCCGCAACAAGATAATAAGTTTATGCATTTTGCATTGTTATCGATCCGATGCATAAAGTACATTAAAATTACTTGCAATTTATCAACAATACCTTCATTTTTGGATCAGTGGGACCATAACCTATTATAAATAAAGAGATGTGCTCATTTTTCCATAGACAATATAGCAATATTGTCACCCAACCATAGGCCAAAGCCACCTCCAAGCACCTTAACCTTGACAGATATAATAATTCCATAAGCAACCCCTTAGAACCAATAGCCAACCAAGGTGGCATACTTCTCTCCAAAGCTAGTGCACCAAGTACAGAGTCCAAACCATAACCAAGGCATAACGTACAAACCATAACCAAAGACCAAATCCCAGTTGCAGTAGTTGTAGTTGCACTCCAAAATTTTTGCACCACTAGTCTGTGTGAGTTGTGAGAGTGTGTGTCAAATGAGCTCTAATGCCCTCTTATTTATAGTCTTCTAAGTTACCTAACTGGGCTGACTTGTACTTCTGGAGGATAATAATTTAATATAAATTATTATCTTGAGCCAACTCGCCTTCTAGGGTTATTATCCAACGTTTTAGGGTTTCTCTTTCTTCTCATAATATTATAGTCTCGTCAAAGGTTACACATAGAGGTTAATACCTCCCGCAACTACCATAATATCAACAGAACCAACCCTCTCTAGGAACAAGAAACCAAAGTGGGCCAAATAGTTGTTGAAGGAATCCAGTGAACAAGTAAAGTCGCCAAAGACCTCGGTTAGGAAAAGCATACCTCCTCAGAGGTATTCAGGATATCTTGTTCTCATGAGAAGCATGATCGAATTTGAACCAACCTTCTTTGAAGAATCTATTAAAAAGAAAGCATGGAGGGATTCTATGATGGAGGAATATACCTCCATAATAAAGAATGATGTGTGGGAAATAGTACCCAGACCAAATGACAAATCAGTAGTCAGCTCCAAATGGATATATAAGATAAAGCATGTAGTAGATGGAAGCATTGGAAAATACAAGGCCAGATTTGTTGCTTGGGTTTTTTCTCAGAAAGAAGGAGTGGATTATGAAGATAAATTTTCCCCGGTAGCTCATTACAACTCCATTCGTGTTGTTATTTCTATTACCACTCAGATGGGGTGGAAAATACATCAAATGGACATTAAAAATGAATTCCTAAATGGCATTATTGAAGAGGATGTATATTTTGAATTCCACAACAGAGAAATTCATGTTTGTTGACTACAGAAGGCCATGTGTGGCCTCAAACAAGCATCCAGAGCTTGTTACTCCATAATAGACAACTATTTTCAAAGCATTGGATTTTTCAAGAGTGATGTCAACTCAAATCTATTCCTTCTCATAAGAGAAGGGGACACTCTCATTCTTTTACTTTATGTAGACAACCTCTATCTAACAAGAGTAGTAACTCTAATCACAACTTGCAAGTAAAATATGGCTAAAGAATTTGAGATGAAAGATCTCTACCTAATGCATTATTTTCTTGGGCTAGAGATCTGTAAACAAAAGGGTAAAGCTTTCATTGGTAAAGGAAATTATACAATTGAGATTCCAAAAATATTTGGGATGGAGGATTGTAAACCTATGGCCACTCCCATGATTACTAATCTCAAGAAATTAAATTCTTCTGGGTTAGATAAGGTGAATCCAACCATTTATAAACAATTAATTAAATGCTTGATGTATTTGACTAACACTAGAAATAATATATGTTTTGTTTTCAACACACTCAGCCAACACATGGTGGATCCCAGGAGAGTACATTGGATTGCAACAAAACATATCTTGAGATACCTAAAGGGTACCATAGAATACGTGTTGCAATATTTACAGGGAGACCAAGTCAAATTAGTGGGTTATTCCGATTCAAATTGGGATGGAAGTACATCTGATAGGAAGAGCACCTTTGGATGTTGCTTCAGTTTAGGATCAGGCATGATCTCTTGGTACAGTAGAAAACAAAAATCAATTTCCCTCAGTTCAACAAAAGTTGAGTACATGGCAGCCAGTCAAGCAAGTTGTGAGGCCATTTGGCTTCGAAAAATTCTTGTAGATTTGTTGACACAAAAATGGATCCCACTATAATATGATGTGATAATCAGAGTTGCATTAAGTTATTTGAAAATCCATTATTTCATGATAGATCCAAACACATCGAAATCAGGTATCACTTCATCAAGGACAAAGTACAAAAAGGGGCAGTAAATATTCAGTACGTCTCTACTAATGAACAAGTTGGAGACATCCTTACTAAAGGATTTCCAAAGGGAAAGTTTGAGTATTTCCAGGAAAAATTGGGGGTTATAGACAACCCATTCCTCACTAAGATGGAGTGTTAAAATATAGTGAGGACCAGTTTTATAAACTACAAAAAGTGAAAGCATAATTTGTCTCATCAAGATAATAAGTCCCATCCATTGATCTAGCCAAAGATATAAAGGTTGGGATTGTTTGGCTAGGACCCACATGAACCTTAGATGAATTTAAATGGACAACAAGACAAATATACCTACGTTAGAGAAGACGACTTGAGAGAGAGGAGGTCAAGCAAGTTGGGCAAGTAAGGGAGAGGAGCCCATATGGATTTGTACTACTCGTACCTGGTACGGTCAACTAGGGACTTGTTTCTTCCTTTATACACACTTGGGGTATCATGGAAGAAATATCCAATCCACTTAGTGGGTCCTTGGGGGGAAATCTTGAGTCAAGGTGTTTTCACCTGATCCTCGACTCCTCTGTCTAGGCCAACTCCTAGCGAATCCAAGGGGGGCAGTCCCTAACAAAATACTATGGATTAAGCTAATATAAACAAAAGAAACCATTATAGGAGTTTATTGAAAAATAAGACAATTTAAGTAAAGCATTAAACATTCATTCATTAAATGGATAAGATAAGATTTGATAAAAGAAACATGTCCAATTGTAAAATATGCTTGCACAAGATAGTAAAGGATACAATATATGCAAGTAACTAAAAGTTTATTAGACAATCACAATAACATAAATGAATGAAAGATTAACTCATGCCCAGAGTGAACTTGTAGCAACAAAAAGTATGAATACTGAGACGAGTGCCTTAAAAGTATCGTGGGTAGTTGTTGAACGTGTGTTTTATTAAGTTGTCTTTATTGAAGGTAGATTAATGAGATGAATTTTATTTGCATTGAAATTAAAGTGTTTGAGAAACAAGATGTGGCCTCTTTAGAGGTTATCTCTTTGTTTGGAAATGTGTTGAGAACCTACCGAAGCCCAAAAGGCTCCACTAGTAAGTTCACTAGGGGTGTCAGATGTCCAAAGTGGGTGAGAAACTAAGTCCCAAGAGGGCCCGCCTTACTTCACACACTCCCCCTAGGCATTTTCTTATGCATTAAGATATAAACTATTGATATTTTCTTATTTAGAATTACTTTTCACTAACTAGCCTCTTGCGAGGAGCTGAGGGAATGGTTTATTTGCCAACTTTGAAAAAAAAGAAAAACTGAAAACTAAACTAGCAATTAAAAGGTTACTTTCTCAAAATAAAACTAATCTAGGTTTTGTGGTTAAGATAGATTGATTGATTCCTTTAGATTGTGTGTTTGAAAATTAAAATAAAGAAACCAATAAGGAAATAAAGTACACAGCCACACCATCGATCCCCCTAAAGGGGATCATTAAACTAGGCACTATGAGGTACGATTTTATTAATTCCTATTACAATAATTTCTTCTTTGTAAGAGAGATTTGAATAATCCTTATAGAAATGGATCAAGGAAAATAACTAAGCCTAAAACAAAACTCTACTTTTATTAGGTGACTTGTGATCTTGTTTGAGAAAGATCATCAAGTGATACAAGGTTTTCTTTGAAGAGAAGAGGTTCAAGGATGGATCTTGAGGCTCGAAAATCTTTGACTTGGTCCAAATAAGCTATAACTTCTCCCTTTCTTTATAATGACCTGTTTATAATAAACAAACAAAAGATATTAGAAAATCATTTAAAGCAATCTAAACAAATGCAAAAGGTAAATGCTTTTGTATTTTAAAGGTCTTGCAAATTTTATCAAGTAAAGGAAAGTGTTTTTTAAGAATTTTATGGTTTTTTGAAGAGGTTAGAGGGCTCCTGATTGCTTGAATGCTCCAAACTCATCCAAATTGGAAATCATTTCTCATTGGTTGTCCAATAACCTACAAAAATCAACAAGAATAATACCCCAAAATATGCCCATAATGATTTTGAAACAGCTTAGGGGGTGGATCAAAATTGCTTGAAAAACTTAAAGAAGAAACTCAAGTTATCTAATGAACAAAAGCACTATAATAATTTTGGAATTTTTTTATGTTATAATGTTTTTTTAGGACAACAATGAAAAGAACTTTTAATTTTCCTAGATATTGAAATGAAAATCCCAACAATAGATTACACTTTCAACTTTTAAAGATATGAATTGAAACTAGCATAAAAGTGTCTAAAACTGTACCAAATCTACCTTTTCTTAAAATATGAAACACTAATCAATTAGTAGACTTAAAAAAGTGATCATGTAAAGTAATGATGAGGATTTATACCATATTTCCTCCTTTCATGTAAGTAACCAAGTAACCAGAAATTTGTAAGAAATTTTGAAGAGTACAGAGATAAACTTGAAGTACTTGAAACCCTCGGGAAATGGGGTCTTCAAGTGGATGGAAGAGGGACTATGTATTTCTTGGTGATTGAAGAAATGAAGGATACAAGCTTGATCCACCGCTTCTTTGGTACTATGAGATCATGTGAACTAATACATACCTTGCAACACAAAATGTTATGATTATGGTGGCACCTACAAAAAAGACTCAAAGGGGCACGCTAGTTAACCAAAATCAAACATGCACATTATAATATTTTAAATAAGTACTCAATAGAATCATAGAAAGAAAACAAGATTACTTAATTCTATCTGATGGGATGATACCACCCTCACAAAGGCCTATCTAACAATTGAATATGCAAGAAACAAGAACAACATCACCTCATTTGATCAAATCACATGACAATGCACCCACAAAGTAGCTCCACACACTTTCTTGACCTCCAAAGTATTTATTCCAAAATGATATTACAAATATTACAACAATACAACAAGCCACTCACCCAAGCTCCAACTAGTCTAAAGGAGGAGGGTCGAGCTTGCTTTATAGCAATCTGGGTGAAGTCTCCAAGAGAAGGGAACATGGCAAGAGGAGAAGTGCGCACTAGTGAAGTAGGGATATGCATGAGTAAAGTGGGGAAAGAGTGGAGTGAGTGGTAGGTGGAGTGGAGTGATGTGAGGTTTATTTGGAGTGAATTGAGGGTGATTTGGAGTGGAAGTGGAGTGGTAGGTGAGGAGAGGGTGAGTTACACATAGGGATTAATGCTCCTCTCTTGCTAGTGCGCCACACATAAAGGAAGTGTGCCTAGCTTCATTGGGATCTCCACATGCTTGACATGTCACTCAACTAAGGTGCCTTCACTAGGAGAATAAATTTCCAACCTATCCTGGGAATCCAGAGATGAGGAAACATGTCCCCGACATGTTTCCTAGAATTTAGCACTTTAATTATTTTGTCTTTTTACCTTTTTTAGAGAACAAATCAATTTTGAGTGATTAAAATCACTTTTTTGCCTCAACAAAGGGGGGATAAGGGTTTAGGAGGTGATATGGATTAGAAAAAGAGAACAAACATGGCATTTGACAACAACTGATGCCACTTTTATGACTTTATTGACTTTTACAATTAAAATTATCGATTTTACGGGAATTTTTTTATTGACTGAAAACTTTAAAATATCCTAGGGGGGACTTAGCACAATTTACATATGACTTAATGGACATGAATCAACATGAATTCATATACATTTAGACACTATAAATTTGTTATACCATGCCAAGCCATAACCACCAGCACATACTCCAACTTTCGAGGTGATTTGAGTGAAAAAACTTAGAAATTATTAATCACCTAATTTCTCAGGCAAGAAATAATTAACAAGCGAAAAAAAAACACACTATAAAGTACATACTCATGCTCAAGTCTTAGGTGTCCAATAGTATTTTACAACTTTCATGCTAAATTCATTTATTACAATGCCCTTGGAGGGATGGAAATGCGGAAAAAAGATGGTCTCATACACTGACTGAATTTCTTAACACTAAATTATGAGCATTTGATTCCTCAAAAACACTTCATTTTATCTTTTCTCTTATTTTCCACTATGGAGTACTTGTGCACACCTTTGGAAGGATGATCATGTGGATGCTTTCTCTTATTTTGGTGGATGATTTTTGGGCTAGGGTTTCTTCATGCATAGTGAATCAGTTGAGTAAGTCTTCTTCTTCAAGTTTAAAGGTTTGTTCGTGGAATATTATGGTGAATGTTATGTTAGATTGTTAAATTTTTCTTGTTACCTTGTATTTTAGGTTTTTGTTTGGAACCCTAGGAGGGATTAAAAGTCTTTATCCCCCTCCATATTTTCATTCATCTTAATTTGTTGAAGCATTTAAAGACCTAGTCTAGGGATTAAAAGTTTGTATGCCCTAGGGTTAGTCTTTAGCTAGTTCAAGACCTAGGGTTTATGAGCCTATAGCCCTTAGGGTTTGACCTAGTTCAATTAGATCTTGAATTAGACATCCTAGAAGAAGGAAAATGACACCTAGGGTTTATGAGTCTATAGACATTAGGGTATGTTTTCTTGCAAGATTTGATCATGTTGTGAAATTATTAAAACACACTTAAGAGATAAATGTGACACATTAAGATATGCTAATAAAATTCTTTTTAATTTATCTAGTAGGGAGACAAAAGAATTGGGTCAAGAAATCTCTTGGTCCAAATATCATACCTTCTCTCACAATTTTCATTGAATAATTTCTCAAGTGTTGGGCCCCAAGAACTCAAAGGTATGAATATATTATTCATGATCTTATAATATCCCTCCAAGAAGAGAGATTATTTTATAATCCTATTGAAGACGATGAGTATTTGATCAAAGAAAAAGAGCAAGAAGAAGTGATTCTTGAGGAAAGACATTGATCACATTAAGTAGAACAAGAGATACCTCATGAATCTATTGAAGAAGAAGGCTTGGATGAAGCACATCATGTTGAAGGCCAAGTCCATGAAGGTCTTATTGAGAGTACTACTCCTCGTGAAGAGGATATGTTGGCATTTTCTCCTCCATTTGATGAAGATGAAGTCACCTGAGATTCCTCCCCTCCTTCACATGAAGATGATAATATGGTAAGTTGTACCCTTTTCTAGGCTTTTGATTGCTACAATGCATCCTTTCTTGACTTAGAAAGTGAAAAAGTTTTGGAGGAACCCTTGGATGTAGTAATTTTTTCATCTAATAAAGAGCATGATGATTGCATTGATGATTTTATACACGATGGAAGATGTAGATGGGATGTAAGTTGTTTTTCTTTTGATGGAGATCCCCTTTATGACGACGATAATGAACCTAGAATGAAGAATGCATAATTGTTTCCCTTAGAACATACATTCATAGGCATTATTGATTAGGATTTTTTACAATATGAAGATGAATCTATGTTCACAGAATTGATTCAACCATCTAGGATTGATTCATTACAACATTCTCGTGATGACTTCCAACCATTTCCTAGAAGTTTTGATACATATTATTTTGAGCACTTGGAGTTATTGTATGAAGATATTCAACCACCTTTATGCTTATATTTCAATGAAAATTCTTATAAGAGCATGATTCCCAGGACAACAAGAATTTAATAGTAAATATATCCATCCATGTATCTCCCCATCTTGCTATATCACTGTAGATACAACTAGAAATTATGTTTTTGATGCTAACTTATCTATGGGGAAAAATTGTTTTCAACCTATGGTTTGTTGTAGGCATTTCCAAACACATATAGAAGGACAACAAGCCATGAGTTGGAAGAAAAAAAAAATCTTAAGATCTAAATCCATATCCCATTTTTCATTCATCTTCTCCTTGAATAATCATCGGGTTCAGATTTCTTATGATTCCTTCTCAAACCTCAGGAAGTGATGAAAGCCAAGGTAGCCATTATTTGAAGCCTTTGAGTCAGCATTATGATCCTTCATCTTATCACAACCTTATTCGAAGATGGGTAGAGAAATCTTGTAGGGACACATCTTAGCATGACCTTTTTCCTCCTTCCCACCTTTATGAGTTTGATTCTATATTTGGTTATGTTGTATTGTTTTCCAAGATCGTGATTATTTTTTGCTCGATGTACTTTTTAATTGGTTCATAACTAAGCACAAAGGTAGAATTTTTTGTTTTGATGAAATCCTAGGATGGATTCATTGGTTCTATGATTATACCTAACTTTTTAGTTGTCATGTAGCATTAGAGTATGTTATGACCCAAGCGGGGCATATATGGGATTAAATGTATATAATATGACCCCAAGGGAGGGCATATATCGGGATAAATGTACATGTAATGTGTAAATATATATGTAATAGGATCATCCTAATAGTAAATACACCTCATGTGTAGTGTGTGAATAGGTATATATAGAGATCATGTATTCATTATTGAGATGTGAATTGTAATGAATGTATTTGGATATTTGGGGGAGGTTATCCTATTCTTTAATGATTTATCATGTAACTTAGCTTTCTTATATATATTGGAGTTGTGGTCCATGCTCACATTGGTGCACATGGTGTGTATTGTTGAAATATTGTAGCTCAGGCATGTGTTCTTTGCTTAGGCTAGGTGTCATGCAAGCAAATCACACATGAATTAATGTTTCTCTAAGTCATTTAATTTTTTTAAGTCTAACTTAGGAAAATCTGATTAATTTATCTAATTAGTGTCATTTAAATGTTTCCTAAGTCTAAACTTAGGGAATGACAATAATTAATCAGTATTGGTAAACCTTCTCTGAGAAACTTCTTTTAGACTCATTCAAAAGTCAAAGTGAGTTTCATATTATATCATAGACATTGATATAACATTTTGGATATCTAATATCCACCGCAGAATCAACTAGCTAGATATTTATAAGCAGAGGGGGTGGCCTAAGGAGAAATTGATTTGGTAAGTGACGCCAGAGGGTTTTCAGCTGCAAATCAAAAAGAGGGCAATTAAGGGTTTATTCCTTACATGTTACAGGTGCCAAGAGGGAGATAGAAAGGACACAAGCCATCATTTCCTGCCAATATGTGAGCTAGGGCATGAGTTTGGGGTTGAGTCTCTTCATGTGAAGGTTGTGAGGGACATAGTTGTTATAAGATATGATTTAAGATGTTGGATGGCCGAGTTTGGGGTCGTGTGGAATCATAACAGGAGGGAGGGTAGGTCATAGCCTCCCCAATCCAAACACAACCATAACATGGAGTTCGTGAGCTCCTATATTCGTTCCTACGACTACTACAATATGAAAACAACAAATTCGTGAGGAGGAGGTCGAGTTATAGAGAGCCATAGACTCAAATCCAAGCATATTTTTCTTGTCAATGAAGTTGCTAGGTTTGGAACTGTTGTAATTAATTTTATGGATTTTCTTAGCTGAATAATAAACCCTCGTTTGTTGGTTTTCCCTGGATTTGGGGTTTCTAGGGTATTTCCAGTGTCCATAAATTGTGTGATTGGTTTCTTTAATTTATGTTGTTCATTGGAAGATTATCTTGCTCATTAATATTTATGTTTCATAAATTAGATTTAGAATGTTTTGGTGTTCTTGTTCTGGGTATAAAATTTTATTGGAATCAGAAATTAGTTTGTTGGGCATAAAGAACATGGTATCAGAGATTTGCCTCTGAGAAGGAAGCCAAGGGTTTACATAAGAATTTTTGGTCAGTAGTATTCTTCAGATCTACGAGGTTGTGATAGCAGGGTTTCGGAGAAATGTCAATCTCAAGTATCATATTTGAAGATAGGTTAGATGGGGCATCTAACTTTGGCATTTGGAAGGAGCATCTAGTGTTGTCATTAGAGGAGTATGGACTCAAGGAATTTGCAAAGAAGACTATTTCAGTTCCAACTAATGCACAACAAGATAAATCTCACAAGAAGAATGATTCCAAGGCAAGGCATATCATCTGGGATGGGATAAAGGACCGTATTCTCCCTCACCTCTCAGGATTGGATACAACCAGGAAGATGTGGGAAGCCATCATTAAACTGTACCAGAATTCAAACCTCAATAGAAAGATGGTTTTGAAGGAGAAACTCTGAAATACCAAAATGGGAAATGGGGAAAGTGTATCCTCCTACCTCACCAAACTTAGACAAGTAAAGGATGAATTGGCAGTTGTTGGAGAAACTATGGATGGCACTGAACTTGTGAGGATAACCTTGAATGGCTTATCCAAGTCATGGGATTTCTTTGTGAGAGGCATTGTTGTCAGGTAACACACTCCATATTGGGATCAATTGTCGGATGACTTCATGCTAGAAGATTTGAGGTTATCATCTCTCAGTGGTAGAAGAAGTCATCAAAAGGGTGAGGAAGAATAGAAAATTGATCTTGCGGGAAAGGGAAAAGATAAAACCAAGAAAGGCTCAGGTAGTGGGAAGACCTCCAAGGGAGAGAAGAAACATGACATGAGAAAAGTCAAATTTTTTTTTTGTCACAAGCTACGACATTATGTCAATGAATGTCATAATAAGATGGAGGATAAGAAGAAGTCTTGGATAGAAACTTCAACAAACATTGATGAGTTTTCTTCCAAGTTTGATTAGGATTTCTCACTCATCGCTTACCTCTCTAAATCAGGCACACATGCCATAGGGGTGTGGTACATTGATAGTGGTGCATCATATCATATGACAAGAGTTAGAAAACACTTCTCTAGTTTCATAGAGGAGGAGATGAATTTTGATATATAAATGGGGAATAAGTCCAAATGTACTCTAGTAGGATGAGGGACAATCACCTTTCAGAGGGAGCTAGGAAATACATTTAGTTTTAAAGATGTGTTGTTCGTACCCGGGATGACAAAGAACCTGATAATAGTTTTGACTCTTCAATACAAGGGGTATGATGTTTCATTCAGAGGATCGAATCAGCCCCAAGGGGTCGAAGTAGGCCAAGATGATAGGGATCATGTCACACAATATATACAAGTTCCAGTGTGAGTCACCTTAGGCATTGATCATCAACAATAAGGATATGGGAGAGTTGTGGAATAGAAGGATGTCTCACTTACATCATGGGGCACCTAACATGCTCAAGGAGATAGTTAATGGACTTCAAGAGTTAAGCACCGAGCACAGTGATGTGTGTAAAGGGTGTGCCTTAGGAAAGTATGTGGGCCTATGTATTTATCATCCTTGATAGAATGTGAGTATTTTGTCACATTCATTGATGATTTCTCCAAGAAAACCTGGATCTAATTCACGAGGGCCAAAGATGAATCCTTTAGTCGCTTCCAAGAGTTTAAGGCTCTTTTGGAGAATGGGACAGAAAGGAAGATAAAGGTTCTCAGTTCAGATAATGGAGATGAGTACACAAGGAAATCCTTCAAGGATTTATGTGCACAGGTAGGGATCAAGAAGGAATTGACAATTCCCTACAACCCTCAGTGAAATGGACTAGTGGAGCATAAGAACATGGCCATTGTTGGTGCTACTATAGATGTGTTGTATGACCAATAACTTCCCCAGTTTTTATGCGAAGAGGCATGCAGTATTGTAGTATACATATAGGAGAGGAGTCCTCACAAAGTGTTGGGGATATTGACTCAAGAAGAAGCATTTATAGGGAAGAAGCCAAAAGTTTGTCACTTCAGGATTTTTGGTTGCCTAGTCTATTGTCATGTTCCCTTATATAAGAGGTAGAAGCTCAATTCCACAGCTAAGAAGGGAATCTTCATTGGCTACAGTGAAACTTCGAAGGCCTATCAAGTCTATGCTCCAGCATTAAAGAAGACAGTGATCAAAAGAGATGTGAGATTCAAGGAGGAGGAGAAGGCTTTCAGGAAGTCTTATGATGTACCAAAAGTAGCAGGGGATCAAGAGTTGGTAGCTCCAAAGGAGGAGGAATCACAGGTACAGGTCATAGGGATAGGTATAGGGACTAGTACTCAAGTAGTGGAGCAGGATGAGGAGCAATAAGCTTCACAAATTGAGATTGTACTTCCTACTGCAAGGAGGAAGAGGAACTGAGAGGTTTCTTAAACATTAGAATATTCTCAGAAGTTTGTGGGTGCTCCTAGGACGAGTGTCAAATAGAGTAGTCAACCAAAGTGATATTTAGGGTATATGGCATTGATGAGTGATATCATTGACAGGGAGCCTTCCAGTTTTCAGGAGGCATCCGAGAAAAAGGTTTGGTAGGATGCCATAGTAGAGGAGAATGCATCCATCATGAAGAATGATGTATGGAAGGTGGTGCCAAGACCATAGGGCAAGTAATTGGTTGGATCTCATTGGATATATAATATCAAGCATTTTGCATATGGAAGCATTGAAAATTTCAAAGACAAGTTCATGGCTATGGGGTTCTCTCAGAAAGAGGGAGTTGACTATGACTAGACATTTGCCTCGGTAGCCATATATACTTCCATCAGGGTCATGATCTCATTAACAGAGAAGATGGATTGTTAGATTCATCATATGGACATTGAGACGTTTTTCCTCATTGGAGTTATTGAGGAGGAAGTGTATATAGAATAGCTAGAGCGTTTTGAGGTATATGGGAGGGAGTCCCATGTATGTAGACTAAAGAGAGAATTGTATGGGATCAAGCAAGCACCCAGAGTGTGGTATAAGCGCATTGATAGTTACTTACAGGGCATGGGCTTCGTGAAGAATGAGGAAAAATCAAATCTCTATTATATCATGATAGGGGGAGAGCACTCATTCTCATGTTATATGTGGATGATATATATTTTACAGGTTCACAAAGGCTTATTGCAGATTGCAAGAGGGATCTTGCTTTGGAGTTCGATATGAAGTATTTGAGGTTGATTTACTATTTTTTGGGATTGGAGGTGTGGCAGCGAGATGGAGAGATTTTCCTAGGATAGGGGAAATAAGCAGTAGAGATATTGAAGAGGTTTAGGATGCAGGACTATTGGTCGATGTCTACACCCATGGTTAATAATTATAAGAAGATATATGCTTCCAAGCAGGAGGCAATGGACCCCACCTTATACAGGTAGTTGATAGGCTCTCTGATGCATATGTTCAATACTAGGCCAGACATTTGTTTTGTTGTGAATATTCTCATTCAATTCATGGTTGAACCTAGGAGAACACATTGGACAACAACGAAGCATATATTGAGGTACCTAAGTGGCACAATTGAGTATGGTTTGAGGTATGCTCAGGGAGATGGAGTGAAGTTGATGGGCTATACATATGTTGATTGGGAAGGTAATGCAATGGATAGGAAAAGCACTTCAGGGTGAAGTTTCAACTTGGGATCGGGGATTGTCCCTTGGTTCAGTAGGAAGAAGAAGTATGTTGCATTGAGTTATATGGAAGAAGAATACATGGAAACAAGCATGGAATCACATGAGGCCATATGGCTTCGAAAACTGCTAGAGCCATTGTTCAGTTAGGAGATAGAACCGACCATCATACACTATGATAATTAGAGTTGCATAAAACTCTCTGAGAATCAAGTATTCCATGATAGGTCGAAGCACATCAACATCAGGTATCACTTCATTCAATATTGTGTACAGAAGGGTACCATTCAACTATAGTATGTGTCTATATATGAGCAGGTGGCGAATATTCTCACCAAGGGCTTGATGAAAGGCAAGTTTGTCTTCTTCAGGGATAAGATGGGAATAGTGGATAACACCTTCCTTGCTAAGAGGGAGTGTTGAAATATTGTAGCTCAGAAAGGTGTTCTTTTCTTGGCAAGGTGTCATGCAAGCAAAGGACACATGAATTAAAGTTTCTCCAAGTCATTTAATTTTTTCCTAAATCTAACTGAGGAAAATGTGATTAATTAATCTTATTAATGTCATTTAAATATTTATTAAGTTTAAACTTAGGGAATAACAATAATTAATCGGTATTAGTTAACCTTCTCTGAGAAACTTATTTTGGACTCATTCAAAATTCAAAGTGAGTTTCATATTATATCATAGCCATTGATCTAACATGTTGGAGATCTAATCTCCACTGTTGAATCAACTAGCCAAATATCTATAAGCAGAGGGGGTGGCTTGAGGAGAAATTGATTTGGGAAGTGACACCAGAGGATTTTAAGTTGTAAATCAAAAAGAGGGCAAGTAAGGGTTTATCCCTTGTAGGTTACAGGTGCCAAGAGCGATATAGGAATGCCACAAGAATTCATTTCCTGCCAAGTTGTGAGATAGGGCACAAGTTTTTGGTCGAGTCTCTTCATGTGAAAGCTGTGAGGGTCATGGTTTATGTAAGGGTTGAGTTAGGGTGATAGAGGTATGAGTTTGGGGCCATGTGGAATCCAAGTGGTAGGAAGGGATAATTCGTAGCCTCCCCAATATAGACACATCCATATCGTGAGGGTCGTGAGCTCCTACAACCATGCCTACAACTATTGCAATATGAAAACAATGAATCCATGAGGAGAAGACCAAGTTCCAGAGAGCCATAGACTCAAATACAAGCATATTTTTGTGGTGGATGAAGTTTCCAGGTTTGTCACTCTTGTAATTAATTTTCTAGATTTGTTGAGATGAATAATTAACCATGTTTGCTAGTTTTCCCCATAGTTGGGATTGTTGGACAATTGGTTGTCATTGATGTCAACCCTTGGAGAGGCCCATAAATGTGGAAGAGATTGTTGGATAGTTGATTGTCATTTGTATGATCAAGATTTATGGTGAGTTAGTTGGGTGCATTTGAAGAAGTCTACAAGGAGCCCCAAAGGTGTGTTTATGGAACCCAAAGTTAGTTGAGGAATATGGACATGAAGGACATTGTCAATGCATGTAAGATAGACATAGATGGATAATACTCATCATGTTGTTTTCAATGATAGGTGGTATGCACATGATTGCTCACAGTTGAGGAGTTATGGCCTTGTGAAGTTGGAATCCTTGAAGAATGATTAAGAAGCCCCTAGTTAGTTACAAGTCAATTAATTAAAGAGTAAAGTGGTTGTAACAAGAAAGTCAAGAAGCCCTAAAGTTAAGGAAAGAGGTTATATAGAAAAGGTATAAATACACCTTAAGGAGTCTCTCATAAGTACACACACAGTTACATTGAATATCTATCTTGTGAATGTTATGGTCTAATATTTTGGTCTATCAGTGAATATGACATCAAGTCTGAGGCAACGGAGAAAGTGCGAAGAAAGAGTGAAATTTTTGGATTTGAAGAGTCTTAGGGTTGTTCTCTAACCCTAATTAAGTAGGCCCTAGTGGGTCAGCTTGAGGGTGTCCCGCGAGGCACCCTCATGGGTTGCCTAGGGCACATCACTCGAGGCCTTGCATGACAGTTAGTCTTCATCCCGCGAGGACACGATAGAAGTGAAGGAGGATGCTTGATCCTAGTTGTTGAGGACTGAGGTACTACTACATGTCTTTGTATTAGAATGAGAGGCACCATGTTAGTTATAGATGTAAAATGTATGTTATTCTATGTGTTATGAGGTTGCATATTGGTGATATTGTGGAACATGCTTGAGGCAAGACATCGTGAGTTTTGGTATATTCCTTGAGGCGCATTGTGGATGTATGATACATGATGATTGAGGTATACCTGTTGAGGTACATTACGGGTGCATATCTTGGATATATTGGCACATGGTTATGGTAATTGATTGAGACATATCATAAGTGATATGGCACATGTTTGAGGCATATGGTTGATGATATGGTGTGTGGTTGGAGGCATATGTCGATGATCTTGGTAGATGATTTGGTGAAGTACTTCATTGTGTATATCCTATGATACATGGTGTATGGGACGATTGAGATGGTATTTGGTTTTGTTAAGGTTTAAGCTATTATTAGGTTTCTTTTCAATTTACTAGATAACAATAGCATAGATATGATCATTGAGAGAAACACAATCACAAGATACACAAGAATTTATCCTGGGAAACCCTCAAGGGGAATAAAAACCAACAAAATTCCTTAATATAGATTCAATAACCAAGTACAATACCAAAATAACTCTCTCTCTACGATAAACAGTCTACCATGATGCTAGACCAGAAAATAATCAAAGAACCATAGCCAATCCAGTGCCAAGACAATAAACAAAACACTAGAAAATATCCTCTCCCAAGAAATGTGCCTCTCTCTCTTCCTTCTTCCAGCAACTGGTAACTAAAGCTTTCTTCAATACTTGCGCACTAGATGAGTGAGTTGAGTGGGTGAACAAATGAGGAATTGGCTTCCTTTATTTATACAAACTGGCAAGCGTTGAAAGGAGGTGTCTCTTCACTCGCAGGGCCGACTTCTCTTTCTAGGTAGTTAGAACCACTCTAATTTGCCTGGGGGCGACTTCTTAATTTTCATATCACATTTAGGATTTGACCAATCTGAAAAAAGGGGATAAGAATATTCTTTGCAGTTACACAATATTTCAACACTCCCTCTTAACAAGAAGGATATTCTTTATCTTTTGATAGGTCACTAGATATCATCATCAACTAAACAATATCATATGGGCAATATCATCAACTGGATAATCATCATCAACTTGGAAAACAACATCAACTGTATAACATCATCAACTGGGTAACATCATCAATTGGGTAACAACGCCAACTAGATAACATGAGACATCAATATAATCCACTTGGTCATCTGGCATCACGATCACTGATTGGTTCTCCATGAATCCATATTAAAGAAGTTTTGTTCTCTTTATCTTCGTGCATAAGATACTCTTTCTTTCTTTCATATTTATGCAAAAGATGCTCTTTCTTATCTTCACACAAAAGATATCTTATCTTCACACAAAAGATGTTTTATCTTCACACAGAAGATGTCTTATTTTCACACAGAAGATATTCTTTGAGTTTTTTCATTATTTTTATGTTCTCCCTTCTCTTGTAGTCATCTATCTCACCCATCCACTGGGGAGGACTATTACCATAGCTTCACTCCTAGTCATCCCACATGAAATAGAGAAGCTAAGATGCTATCCCGGGAAGGACTAGACTCCCTTTCCATGATCCACGCAGGATCACGACACAAACCTCAAGAGCCAACTAACCATTCCACATGGTCAAGGTTTGTGTTCCAGGCTACTCAATACTTGGCCAGAGGAGAGTATATGTGTGTTTCCCCTTGGAGAAACATCCACACTCTTCTCTACGAGGGTGGTGACACCCCTCTCTACGAGGGTATTCTAGCATGTCCCAAGAGTATCCAAAACTCAACACCTGGACAGAGGACAACCTTGGAAAATTTCTCATTCACCTTCTCTATGAAGTTCTCTTCCTTCTCTACGAAGGCATCTTTCTCTTTTCCTTCTCTATGAAGGTCTAACTATGGGATTGGTCATTCCTTCTCTATGAAGGTTTCTTCCTAACTACACCAAATCATGATCCTCCATTTCGAACTCGGAGACATAGCTCCCTATTGCAACAAACTAAGAGCTTCTTTAACTATGTAACATCTGATAATCATCATCCTTGAAGTTCTCTTCAGTAATATCATGGGTGCCTTCTTGAGTTCGGACATTTGTTTCTTTCTGAATTCATACTGGATCAACTTGCTCCCTTTGCATCTATAAGAACGGTACTAGAGAAACCTGCAATTACCTACATCTCATCAACTATATATGAGTATCCATCTTTCTCTTCATCTTGAACATTTTTGTTCTGCATCTTTAGGAGCCTCCTGCTCCTATATGAATATTGGATATTGCCGAGTTCTTACTGACTGTCACCATATCATAAGTCCTTCTCATGATGTCTAACTTCTCCAAGTTAAGGCATAAGTTCTTTCTTCCGATACATGTAAACTTACTTACAATATGCTCTATGAGATATGTCACTTAGCCAATCAATTAGTAACAATAAGAAGTAATCAAATAAAGCTATATCATGATTTCTATCAGAGTAGTACACATCTTTTCTTAAGCAAAACTTGTTCAACCATGTACACATCTGAAACCCTAATCATGAATAAGACTTTTGAACTCTTTTTCACTCTAGCTATGAAATTACCAAATTTTCCCTTACTATCATAGCTAAACACATACCTTTGTCAATCTCATGAGTGATCATACCTGAAATAAATATTTTATCTCTTTCTTTATCCTCTTCTTTGATAATTCCTTCATAAATCTGCATAGACATTGAAATAAAACGAGGTTAATTAACATTCTCACAAAAATCTAACTTGTAATGATAAAGTATTAAAGTAAACAAGATACTAAAAATAAACATGAATACTTATCTTTTGTTTTTGTGTGAGGAGGCTCCATAGACTCCACCATTTGCTATCTTTCTTCAGATCAACTATATTCAACTTAAAGTACATAATCCTCAATTTCTAATAAATCTTTCTTTGAGGGAGGAGGTTCCTCTTCCTTTGCCACATGTGCTTGATGCTTTCTTTTCCATTTTCCCTGAGGACAGTCATAGGAAAAGTGTCCCAACTTTTGACAGTTGTAGCATATGATCTTTGAAACATCTTTCTTCTTATCTGGAACTCTTATGGAGTTAGCTTCTTCATTGTTCTTCTTGAAGGAACTTCTTCTCTTCTTTCGAACTGTAAGAGCTTCCTCTTCGTCAACAATTAATCTCTTTTGTTGGTCTGCAAGTCTAGATTCTTCGTGTGTGCAATCTGCCCATAACTTATCAAACTTGGGTAACTTGCTTCTTGCACACAATCCTTGTACAAAAGGAATCCAAAATGTTGGAAACCCATTTAGGGTTGTGGTTACAAGATCTTTGTCACTAGTGACATCTCCAATAGCTGCAAGCTGATCTCTAATCTGATAAACTCTCATAAGATAGGATGAGACAGATTTTGAGTTTCCCATCTTCATATTACGAATTTGATTTTTTAAGGCAAGATTCTAGCTAATGTCTCTGCTTTCATATAATCTATTGAGTGATTCATACACTTGCCTTGTTGTCTGTAGTTAAAATATATGAGAGATCAAGTGATCCTTTATTGAATCTAACACGATTCTCTTTGCTTTATTTTCATTCTTCTTGTGCTTGGTCTTTTTCTCTTCTTCCTCTGGTTCTAGTACTGTTAGCGATATTTCTTGTATGGGGGTCAGAATGCAAAAGAATGGGTTAAAAACCCACTTGTCCTAAGTTTTGAATGATAATGTGCCCACGGTAAGTCACAAGCAAGTTCGAGCGGCAACGATTCGCGCGCCCGGATCAACGGCCCATATGGGATTCCGGACCCCCCCTGCCTTTCTACCTTTAAGCCGGGGGGGGTTCGGAAACGGGGGTGCACCTCTCCAACGGTCCAGATCAATGCGCCCGGATCAGCGGTGATAAAGGCAATTCCGGACCCCCCCTGCCTTTCTACCTTTAAGCGAAGGGGGGGGGTCCGGAATTGTGGATGCAACTTTCCGACAGCCGAGATCGACACGCCCGGATCAACGACACTCGGGCACTCCCATCCTTTTCAACTGCTCTGTGTTTAGCCTGCGTGGGCCCCTCTCCCGTCATGTCGTCTTCCAGACCACCTTTCTCCTACTGCCATGTGTCATCCATCCGCCTCCCCTCTTTGTTCTGCGTGATCCCCCTTCTCTCTCATACCTCCTCCTCTTATCGCTTTTTTCCATGTGTCTCCCCTATAACCCCTCTTGCCTCCCTCATCGCTTCTTACTCCGCTCCCCACTGTTCCGGCCCCATCATTCTGTTCCTGCGCCCCATCTTCCGCGCTGGCCTCCACGCCTATTCTTTAAGCCAGTCAGTTATTCCAGGTGGCAGCGCGGGAGGCCCTCCATGTCCCAAAGGTGACGAGTTGGTCGGGCCATCCTCAGCCCCGAGGAAGCAGTTATTAAAGTAGTTGATGGTGGTTAGACATCGCCTCCGCCATAATGGGAAAGCACAACAATGAATTAAAGGCACGTCGATTCACCGTTGGAACTGTCAAAGAATTAGATTGCGTCTGACATAAGTCGCACGACCTTTCACAGGTTGACTGTCAGAAGCCATGCAGACGCAAAGCTTTCAATGCAGTGTCTGGATTCCACTGTTGTTATTGTTTTGAGTATATGAAGGCGTTTTTGCCATTTTTGTATCTATTGATGGTAGAGCTAAGCTCTCGACTGTAAAGTTTCAGCAAACATTCTGGTTTCCTGGTAATGCCTCTGTGTTTGAGACTTCTTGGTTTATGAAAAACAGTTCTCCTTTTTCATCTTTGTTTCATCCCATGCCAGAGATTTCACAGTCGAAGGATTCGCGTGGATCGTTGCAGTTTTGTTATGATAAAGGATTTGTTGTGGCATTATTGTATTCTATGGTTTTCTATGTTTGAATATAAAATGATTTTGTGTTCGGATGCTTTCTTCTTCAGTCTGTTACAAACCGGATGTTTATGACAGACCTTCGCACTCTTCTCATGAAAGTCTTCCACCTACTCACCCTTTATTGCAACTCATTGTTTGAAGTTTATCAAGACCTCACTCGTCCATGCATGCTTGGCCTAGTTTCTAAGTTGAGACGATATTGTTCTGAGCCTTTCTCCATTTGATCACCCCTTTAAATAAATCGTGACATTAAACTGATGGGTGTCGGGCTCTGCTCCTGCAAGAAATCCAGGAGTGACTTCCGGCTCCAACATTTCTGGCGCCGCTGCCGGGGACGAAGTTGAAGATTTTCCCTGGGCAGAACGACATTGAGCCTTTGATTTTGAAGGTGCATCAGACATCAGAGCCCTTAAAGATTGTTGATGTGCACCTGGCGACTCCACTGTGGCGACTCCATTGTTTCCACATCACTGTTTCAGCTGTGACTACTGTCGGCACGCCTGAAAGCTGACCCTAAGGAGATTTCTCGAGAAGGTTTCAGCAGCTGCTTTCTCAGTCTAAGAAGCTTCCTGGGGTAACGACAACGTTAAGATTTGGAGTTTGATAATGAACAAGGACCAGGCATATTTGAAGCTGCGCATCTTTCACCTGGCGACTTCATGATTCAAGGATCGATTGGCGACTCCACTGCTTCGATATGGAGAAAATCCTTGCTCACAGGTTTGCTCCTTTTAATTTCTCTGCTATTCCTAGTTTTCCTAATGTTGTCCCCTCTCTGGATGAATGGGGCGATTATTTTCCCATATTTGGAAAAGGTGAAGAGGACAACCCGGCTCAACACCTCAGTGAGTTTCATGAACTCATGCATCAGTGGGAGATACATCATGAGGATGTATTACTGAAAATGTTCATGTTCTCGTTAGTGGGGGATGCACATAAATGGTATCATTCTTTACCCCCGGCTACCATTTCTTCGCTCAGTGATTTTCATGCAGCTTTCACCATCTATTGTCAGAGGCTGTATCCCCCTGAGTTAATTTGTCATAATTGTTGTGAGGGATACCACAACTCTATACAAGAGAAAGTTGTTTTTGACGAAAGCTGTGGGGAGGATCTTGATGACCTGGATTAGAACTCAGTCCCTTATCCTCCCCATCCATCTGCATCTGAGGCAGGTTATGAAAGTGATAAATTTCCCAGGGAGGAGGATGGCGCCCTGAGTAAGCTGATAGAGCAGGTGAAATATCTTTGTGCCCAATTAGAAGGGTTGAAATATGAAGACTGTG
>ML782667.1:376048-404883 GCA_009831015.1 Picea engelmannii
AATACATGGAGTGGCATTTCCTTCATGCCTTGGAGCTGCCCACCTTCATCTTCATGGCAGCCCTCAAACATGAATCAAAGGATGTAGCCATTCTGAGCTCCTGGTTACATCGACTGTTATCCATCATTAACAGAAGGAAGGAGTTTCTATTCAGGAAGCTTCTTGGATGGCTATGGCGGAAGTTTGCTTTCACCTAGCCCCATGTAAAATATTTTATTAGAATTAGGAGTGTATATAAATAAGCTCTTTCGAGCATGTATTTTCTCTTGTTTGCATTTTTATCTTTGCGGCCTAATAAAGACTCCATAGCCCAACAGAAAGGCACTGAATTTGCAAAAGAGTTCTTAGAGCATCACATGGACGACTCTATCCCCCATGGAGCCAAATGTTAGCGATATTTCTTGTATGGGGGTCGGAATGAAAAAGAATGGGTTAAAAACCCACTTGTCCTAAGTTTTGAATGATAACGCGCCCACGGTAAGTCACGAGCAAGTCCGAGCGGCAACGATTCGCGCGCCCGGATCAACAGCCCATATGGGATTCCAGACCCCCCCTGCCTTTCTACCTTTAAGCCGGGGGGGTCCAGAAACGGGGGCACACCTCTCCAACGGTCCAGATCAGCGTGCCTGGATCAATGGCGATAAAGGCAATTCCGGACCCCCCCTGCCTTTCTACCTTTAAGCGGAGGGGGGGGGTCCGGAATCACGGATGCAACTTTCCGACGGTCGAGATCGACACGCCCGGATCAATGGCACTCGGGCACTCCCATCCTTCTCAACTGCTCTGTTTTTAGCCTGCGTGGGCCCCTCTCCCTTCATGTCGTCTTCCAGACCACCTTTCTCCTGCTGCCGTCTCTCATCCATCTGCCTCCCCTCTTTGGTCCGCGTGATCCCCCTTCTCTCTCATGCCTCCTCCTCTTATCTCTTTTTTCCATGTGTCTCCCCTATAACCCCTCTTGCCTCCCTCATCGCTTCTTACTCTACTCCCCGCTGTTCCGGCCCCATCACTTTGTTCCCGCGCCCCATCTTATGCGTTGGCCTCCATGCCTATTCTTTAAGCTAGTCATTTATTCCAGGTGGCAGCGCGGGAGGCCCTCCACGTCCCGAAGGTGCCAAGTTGGTTGGTCCATCCTCAGCCCCGAGGAAGCAGTTATTGAAGCGGTTGATGGTGGTTAGACATCGCCTCCACCATAATGGGAAAGCACGACAATGAATTAAAGGCACGTCGATTCGCCGTTGGAACTGTCAAAGAATTAGATTGCGTCTGACATAAGTCACACGACCTTTCATAGGTTGACTGTCAGAATCCATGCAGATGCAAATCTTTCAATGCAATGTCTTGATTCCGCTGTTGTTATTGTTTTGAGTATATGAAGGCGTTTTCGCCATTTTTGTATCTATCGATGGTAGAGCTAAGCTCCCGACTGTAAAGTTTCAACAAATATTCTGGTTTCCTGGTAATGCCTCTGTGTTTGAGACTTCTTGGTTTATGACAAACAGTTCTCCCTTTTCATCTTTGTTTCATCTCATGCCAGAGAGTTCACAGTCGAAGGATTCGTGTGGATCGTTGCAGTTTTTTTATGATAAAGGATTTGTTGTGACATTATTGTATTCTCTGGTTTTCTGTGTTTGAATATAAAAGGATTTTGTGTTCAAATGCTTTCTTCTTTAGTCTATTACAAATCGGATGTTTATGACAGACCTTCGTACTCTTCTCATGAAATTCTTCCACCTACTCACCCTTTATTGCAACTCACTGTTTGAAGTTTATCAAGACCTCACTCGTTCATGCATGCTTGGCCTAGTTTCTGAGTTGAGACGATATTGTTCTGAGTCTTTCTCCATTTGATCACCCCTTTAAATAAATCGTGACATTAAACTGATGGGCGTCGGGCTCTGCTCCTGCAAGCAATCCAGGAGTGACTTCCGGCTCCAACAAGTACACCCATTGTAACATGTTCTAGGAGATCATTCTCATCTAGAATCATCTACAACCTATGCTTCCAAGATTTGAAGTTTCCAAATCCTTCCAGCCTATCTTCTACCCTCATACTGGTAGCCATTCTTTCTTGTAGTAGAAACCCTAGCCCTCTGGGCTATAGAAATAATAGAAAAAAATCAAATTTCTTGGATTTGAAAACTGAACTCGCCAAAATATGTGTTGGACTGAGGCAAGTATGCTTGTATACTCAATTTCTAAAAATTCCAATTTATGACCCTTGAAAATGGACCTGCAAAATTTTGGACTATAGCTTTCTGGTTCTGGTACTTCTGGTTTTCTGGTACTTCTGGTTTCCTGGTACTTCTGGTTTTCTGGTACTTCTGGTTTCCTGGTACTTCTGGTTTTCTGGTATTTCTGGTTTCCTGGTACTTTTGGTTTTCTGGTACTAGTGAAAACTAGGGTTTTAATTTCCGAAAGTTCTATCCACTGGAAAGGTGCACTGAAGGTGCCAATGAGTTCCTTAGGCTAGGGCACACTTTTCTAGATGATCTTTGGGTTGAAATTCCTCTTTAATACAAAGCCCTAATTTTCTTGTACGACAACAGTGACGTTTTTCTTTATACAGTGAAAGATGCTTTCTTCAACTTAGCTCTGATACCATGTTAAGGTTTAAGCTATTATTAGGTTTATTTTCAATTTAATAGATAACCATAGCATAGATAGGATCACTAATAGAAACACAATCACAAGATACACACGCATTTATCCTGGGAAACCCTCGAGGGGAACAAAACCCAACAAAACTTCTTTAATATAGATTCAATAACCAAGTAAAGTACTAGAATAATTGTCTCTCTATGAGAGACAAACTACCATGATGCTAGACCAAAAAATAATCAAAGAACCATAGCCAATCCAATGCCAAGACAATAAACCAAACACTAGAGAATATCCTCTCCCAAGCAATGTGCCTCTCTCTCTTCCTTCTTCCAACAACTGGTAACTGTAACTTCCTTCAATACCTGCACACTAGATGAGTGAGTTGAGTGAGTGAACAAATGAGGTGTTGGATTCCTTTATTTATACAAACTGGCAAGCACTGAAAGGAGGTGTCTCTTCACTGGCAGGGCCAACATCTCTTTCTGGGGTAGTTAGAACCACTCTAATTTTCCTGGGGGACGACTTCTTAATTTTCATATTACATTTATGATTTGACCAATCCGCAAAAGGGGATAAGAATATTCTTAGCAGTTACACAATATTTCAACATGGTTTCTACATGGTATGGCACATGTGTTGATGTGCATGGTTGACACATGGTATGATACATGTGTTGATTGATGTACATGGTTGATACATGGTATGGTACATGATTGATACTTGGTATGGTGTTGATGTACATGGTTTATAGTTGAGATACATGGCACAAGTGTTGGTGCATGGTTGATGAACTTGTTGTGGTATAGGTGTTTATGCATGGTTGATGCACTTGTTATGGTACAAGTTGTAGTACACGGTTGATGCTTGGTACATGCTTTGGTACATGGTTGAGACACATATCTTGTGATGGTATGTTGGTGATCATGGTACATGCTTGGTAAAGGCATGTGTTGGTGATGTTTGACATCTAGTTGAGATATGTCATTGGTATGTGATCCATGTGAGAGGATCTAATTGAATATTGGTGACAATGACAAGTTGATCAGTTAGAGGTTGATGTGACAGTGGTAGTGACAGTCACATTGACAGTGACAGGTTGGTTGATGTGATAGTGACAGTGACAGGTTGGTTGATGTGACAATGACAGGTTGGTTGATGTGACAGTGACAAGTTGGACATGTTTATGTGATAGGTTGGATACAATGATAGGTTGGCAGTGGAAATGATTGTGGTAGTGACAGTCTGGTCTACACTTGTATTTTAGGGTGGCGGGATGAGGCAAGGAAACGAGGTTGTAGCCTTCTTCCAGTTGGTTTCATAGAACACAGGGAGTTGGACCTTCCTTTAGGTTGGAGCCTAAGAATTAGGGGGTTGTATCCTCCTTCTGGTTGGAGCCAAAGAATTCAAGGAGTTGTAGCTTCCTTCAAGTTGGAGCCTAAGACTAGGGGGTTGTATCCTCCTTCCACTTGTAGCTAGAGAATTTGGAAGTTGGTTCTTTCTATGAATGAATTCTTGATATATTTAAGAAATCATTCCTTGGTTTTCTCCCATTTGGGTTTCCATGTAAATATTGGTGTATTGTGTATTTGATTTGATGATGTTGATGTAAGGTTTCTTATGATTATATGCTCATGATATATTGAATGCAATCATAAATGATACATTGGTGGTAAATTGTTGAATATTGTTGATAAATTTGATGTTTATATATAGTGGTCAAAAGTGGTATAAAGTGCTCATACTGATTCACCCCCACCTCTCATTATTCCAACAGGTGTTTTCATTGTAGTTCTGGTTTCCATAAATTGTGTGATTGGTTTCTTTAATTTCCATTGTGCATTGCAAGTTTATATTGCTTAGTAATATTTCTATTTCATAAATCAAATTTGGAATTTGTTGTTGTTCTTGTTATGGGTATAAAATTTTATTGGAATCAAAGATTAGTTTGTTGGGCATAAAGAAAAATAACATGTACTTCCAGTTTTTTGTGATATCTCAAACAATTGGTACATTACAGAGTAGGATTTGCTAGGTCATGTTCTGTGCTTTCTTTATTGCATCATTTTTCTTTTGTTGATGTTATTTATTATTTTGTTATGCATCCATGTAAGTTAGCATGAACATGTTAGTTCAACATATATTGATGAAATTAAAAAAAAAAACTTTCCCACGTGGTTTTATATTTTAATAAACTAGGGTCGATAATACCCCCCTACCTTTGTTACTAATGTTTTCATGTTAAAATGTAGCAGGGATTTTAGAGTGATACAGGTTGCGGGTCTTGGAGTACCATAGATGATGAGGTTCTCGTGCACTTTACGGTGAGCACATGTCCCCATGTTGGAGTCAAATGTTACCCCCTCTCCCTTAGGGGTAACTAGATGAGATCGTGTCTCATGGCCTACAATGAAATAAATGATCATGGCAGTCAATATTTTCGCATGCAACAACCTAGCAACGACCACTAAATGTCTCTCTCCTAATCAACAAGCTCATAACACCTGATCAACATGGTTCATTTCGAGATGGTAGCCCAACGTCATCATAAGTACATTAGTCTGTGCTTCATATGATGTGTCACATTTAATACATTAGGCATGTGAGTAAGGATCATGGCTTGAAGTTGGATAATGGATCATAAGCTTAGAAGTTATGTTTTTTTCCTTGTTCCACCTCATTAGTGCTTGAGTCCCATGTTGTCACTCTTGGGGAACAAGGGTGCTAATGGAAAGCCTTACGGGTAATGTTCCATCCCCCCCGATACTTAACACTTATCATCTTGGATCCTGTCGCAGTGTACTAGACTTTGTTAATGGTTTTACGTGTATCCGAAAAGGACACGTGGTTCATTATCCTATGAGAAGAAAGGCTATAATGCCAAGGTTGATGCAACAACTATAAAAAATGAAACAAATAATGTTATAAAAGAAAGAAATAAAATGGGATAATGAATGGCTAACTCTAAAATCCAAAGGCTAGCTTGAGTTATACCCCCTCTAATGGTAATTACCCCTTGTTCTAATGCACTAAATGCATATCTATAAAAGGAATTTATCCCAGTAAGAAAAGAAAGAAGAAATGATTCAAACTTGAAAAAAAGGACTTGCAAAGCAATAAATGAATATCAAAAGGAAAGTAAAGGGGTTTGAAATGAACAAATTATCAAGGAAATGGTATCTCGGGCAGCAAACGCTCCCTCTACAAAGGCACTCATGGAAATGGACCAAACACGATGTCTTGCATGTTAATGATAACATTGCCATGAAGTAAGCCAACACATTTCATTATCACACTTACACTTAGATGGGTTTCTAGGGAAATATCCTTCTACTTGTGTACTGACACACCTAATAGGGTCTTTTGATGGTCTTCCCATACCTAAAATTTTCAAATTGCATAAAGTCTTGACCTATGTGAAGTTTGAAGGGATATCTAATGTGAATTTTTCATATGGCTTGTGTATTTTGTGATGGCTTACTTTGTATGATTCTAAGTATTGTTTCCCGTTGTGATTGTTGGCCTTGCTTGATTCTATGGATTTGATTAATTTGGTTGACCATGATGCACTTTGACATGGTCTTTTGGAGGATGGTTTGAAGCTTGTGCCCAAGACATCATACACCTTTCAAAGGATTGTGCACACCTGAGACAAAGTGTTAAGTCCTTTGATGACTTGACATGACTTGAGGCTCCTCTTCACACCTCCTAGGCCTTGGACACTGTGAATGTGTGCTTGGATATTACAAATATAGCTTTATGGTCACTCAGAGGGCATGAAATCACTCACCTTGGGCATGACACCCTAGAACATATTAGGGTGTGGTTTGATGATGTTGCACTTGGAGATGATGATACACCTCTTGGGAGAGATCATGGAGCATTCTTCACCTATGATCTCACACACTAGCCCTTGGAAGTTCCAAACGTGAGGATGGCATCAAATGTGGTGCTACTAATATTTTCTTGGCTATATTTCATTAATGCATGGATTTATTTCTATATTAGGGAAGGGGAAAAAGCACTTGTGTCTTCACCCTCCCCTGCATTTGACATCCATTTGATGAAAATGTTTTAGGTCTACAAGTTTTGCAGATTTTGAAGTTCTCATGCACTCTTGAGATGAGCACATGTCCTTGAGTTAGAACCAATTGTTACACCTTATATTCACTTTAGTGCACCCTATATTTTTTCACTATATGTGATCCATCATTTGAGTAGATTATCTATATCATTAAATCATGATGAGACAAAAGAGTGGTTATATTTGTACTCATGTATTGTATTGGGCCATGCTTAGATGTTTCTGTATCAATGAGGGGCCTAGATGGTATCTCCACACCCCTTGTGGTCAGTCATGACCGGTTTTGGTCCCCATTTCAAGATATGAATTGTTCTTATGGCTTTGGTTGACTACCCCTTGATGTCAATAATGAGTCACCATGTTGATCATTTATGATATGGGTAGGCATGAGAGCATCTTTGGATGGATTTACTAGGAAACTTGATCTAGGGGAGCCTTCATTCTTTCTCTCTTCTTTGTATGTCATGTAAAAGTGTTTCTCATGTTGTAAAGGTTGTCATACATATTTAAATAACAGTTATCTTGTGCCTAAGCATGGACCCCCATCATATTTTTTTGTCACACTTTGGCCATATATTCTTCGAAATGATTCTGTATACACTCACTCGGTTTCATTTTTCTTGAGGTAGTACACGTATCCCAAGTCACTAATCACATCATCCGAGGCACTTTGGGGCTATTTAGGCATGCATGGATGTCCTCTTGACATGCCATGTTGAGAATTCTAGAGATCCGTATCAATTCATTACTTTTTTGAGCCATTTATTGCTTACTACGAGGGATGACCTCACACGTGAGGGTTTTGTGCTAGCCATTTGGGGGTTTTATGACATATTTTGACTCGGAGGGTCCTCCCCCGCCCTTTATGGAGGCATCTTTACTTGAGATGAGGACAAGGCCACACCTTGGAGTTAATATTTACTGATCTATGAGAATAGTTTGAGGAGCCATCCACTTCTTGGGTACTTTTCATATCATTCATGAGGTTTCTCCACTATTTGAGGCTAGATGTTGGACATTTCTTGGCTTGGGAGGATACTAAACCATGTTTTGAGGTTTCCATTTCACTTCTTCAAGGGACGTTGAGATTATTCATCGAATTTGACCTTATTTTTGTGAGACATCCCCTTGCCATGAGGGTTTTATGTACATGTGGCATGTTTTACTTATATTTGACTTATTCTCCTTCATTGTGTGGATGACAAGTCACTTTTTTTTATTCTCTTGGGCTAATTTTAGGGAGATAAAAAATAATAAAGAATGAGAGGGATGTAGAATCCTCGTTTATAAATAAAGGCTCTCCTCTCATTCCAATTTGTTGTTGTTGTTGTTGGACATTATTTTAGATTACAATTTGTTGAAAATATACCAATTGGGTGTTTTCCTGTCAATTCTTGGAGCTATGTCGTTCTTGGTTATTTTCTTGATGCAACAAAGATTAGTTGTGAGTGTTCAAGACTTCTACTAGCTAGCAAGATCGATCCACTTTAAGGGTTAATTAACCACTTGGAAGGGAGACATCTAAGGTTTCTATCTCTTCCATCTTCCTTTGTTGGTTTGGTAAGTGCCCAATCTCTTGTCTTGTTTTTCCTTTGGTTCCTTGACAAGGGTTTAGGTATTTTATTCCAGCTATAATTGATGTTGTTTGTTAAGGTTTTTTCCCTTGTGGAATCCCTTCTTGTAGGGCCTTGGTCCTCATACCTTATCTTGATTAGGTTAGATATTTTTCTACCCTTGAGGTCTAATCTCTTGCTCTAATCCTTAAGATAGAAGTGACCAAACATTAAAGGGGAATACTTCTTGAACCCATAAGCCCTAATTGGAGCAAGAGACTTGTCTTCTCTCACCAACCAAAAAACCCTAAAAATCCAAAAACTTTTCTTTTTGTTTGTTTTCGAATGAAATTAAACAATGAAAAATTAAAAAAAAAAAAAAAAAAAAAAAAAAAAACTTTAGATTTCTTTCATAGTCTAGTGCAAACTTAACAATTCATTGTGTTTCCTAGACTGGCTTATTCAAGGGTTTGTTCTTAATTGTTGATTTCTAACCCTAAGAAGGCAAAACAACCCTATAATAAGGTGCTTCAAGGATTTATCTAACATTTTGTGGTCTGATTTTAGGCATTTCTCAAATCTGGAAATTAAATTGCAGCAATAAAAATCAGATTTGGTGAAACCCTAAGGCTAGGGTTTAGTTCTTAAAGTGTATTATTACTCATAACTAGCCTCCATTTAATTTCTATATTGTTTCTACAAGTTTATCTTATAAATCTAGGGGGAAACCCTAGGGGGATTCACCATCTATTTTACAAGTTCTTGCTTATTTCAAGGTTATAAATCCTTAGAACTTGTTTCTAAAACTTGATGGATTTTTGTTTCATATCATATCTCTTTCCCAAGTGGAAACATCCAAGACGTCTTGCTTTCTAGTGCCTATTATCTCTCTTGGATGGTCTTTTTCATACACTAAATCTGAAATTTCTATGTTATTTTATGATAAAACAAATTTATAAGTCGGAGGACAACTCTAAGCTTGTCCTTTCTTAGCATCTAATCAATTGGAAATCACAAGAACACATTGCACCATTTATTTATGCTAATTGGTTTCACTCTTTGTGCCCTAAAGTAGCCTAAAAGTGGTTCTTACCTCTTTGAAGTTTCAGTTGGAGTGATAGCCATTAAAATACAAATCTGAAGTTGCTAATGTTGTTTATCTTACATATCATATTTGGCACACACATCCACTAGCTCCTAACCCTTTCCTTCAAGTGGACATACTTGTGGTTATTGCTATAGTTTCTAGTTGTTTTTCTTTAAAACATTTAATCACTTATTTGAATCCTTGTGCATGGTATTGTTGCATATATTTTGGATTCATTAAAGTAAATTGTAAGCGCACTATCATAATTCACTTAAATATGTTTACTAAATCAAATAGGGATACCCCCCTTGGCTTCTAGGAGTTGGCCTCGAGTGAAGGGGAAAGTGTACTAAGGTGACAGTGGTGCACTTCCTATTTTGTTTCCCTAGCTAGCACCTATGTTGGGACCTTTCACCAGGGTGTCATTTCAGGTGGTAACAGATGATATATTTAGACCCTTTATTGCTGGTCATGGAATATCCGTAGTCCCCATTTCACGATAGTCCTTGCTCTTATGGCTTGGATGACTATCCCTTGGAGGCTATTTATGGTCAGGGTAGGTAAGCGAGCGTCTTGGGATGGATCTACTAGGACACATGACCTAGAGAACCTCTATGCTTTTTCACTTCATATTTATGTAAAAGTGTTGCTCATGTTGTAAAGGTTGTCATACATATGGAAGCACATTTATCTTATGCCTAAGCATGGATCCCCATTATATGTTTGTCACACTTTGGCCATGAACTCCTAGAGATGACTCTAGATTTTCTCATGCAAAGGCATGATTCTCAAGGTAGTTTCACAAATCTCTAGGAACTAGTCACATCGCTCTGGGAATTTATCATGCAAAGGCATGATTCTTGAGGCAATTTCACAAATCTTGAGGTAGTTCACAGATCCTTAAGAACTAGTCACATTGCCCTAGGCATTTTGTGGCTATTACTACATGCATTGGTCCTCTCATGACATGCCATGTCCTAGATTCTTGAGAATTCTCTTCATTCACTCATTTGGAGGCATTTTTCACTTGATTTGAGGGTAGAAATCCTTGGAGGACTTTCTACTAGTCGTTTGATGACTCATATGGCATGTGTGGACACATTTTGACTGGGGAGAGTCCTTCCATATTTTTTGGGCATTGACTGCTTGGTTTGAGGCTATTATTTTATTGTGGAAACCTCCCATGTAGATGTTTGATCCTATTTGGAGGATCCCCCTCCTCTTTTGGACCTCATTCATCCCACACATGTGACTGTTCCACTCTTTGATGCTAGATGTTGGGATATTTTTGCACGTTTCTTCATTAGAGGACCATCTTAGAATTCTTTCAGGGTATCCCCTTGCATTTGAGAGAGACATTAATCCTCTTTGAACCCTATTTCAACATATATTGTTGGAAAACCTCCTCTTTGGAAGGAATTATTCCCTGGGGTTTCTCTTATGACTGCCTAATCTCTTTGTACTTCAAAAATGAGGAAAATTTAGGTCAAATTCCCTTTTGGTTTAACCCCCTTTGTTTGGATTCCCCTTACTTCTTCCCTTTACCCTCCTGTGTGTGGAATAAATGGGTGCATGGCTCCCATGTGGAATAAATGGGTGGATTTCTTCAAAAATTCTTTAGGATGGGTGGTGCCACCAACTCATCTTTCCTAGACTTGATCCCTAAGGAAAAAAATGCCTCTTCCTTTGACAAATTCTGCCACATATCTCTTTGCAATGTCTCATACAAACTCTTGGAAAAATTCATTGCAAATAGATTGAAGTCAATATTTCCCCACCTCATTCTCCCAAATCAAGGGGGCTTTTTTGAAAAAAGGTAGATTTGGGACAATATAACTATGGTCCAGGAGGCGATCCACACCAGTTTCAGAAATGGAGAAAAACATATGGTTATTAAAATAGACATGGAAAATGCATTTGATCAAGTAAATCATAGTTTCCTTATTGAAGTTCTAAAAATAAATGGTTTTAATCCATCTTTTATCTCTTGGATCGGAGCATGCATCTCCACTCCATGGATAGCTCATTTAATAAATGGTATGCTTGCACCTTTTTTAAAAGTATCTAGAGGTTTAAGACGTGATGCTCACTTTCTACTATGTTGTATGTTCTAATGGTATAATCTTTGAATAAAATATTAGAACATGAAAGAAGAACATGCTCCATCCTAGGATTGAAGATTGCAAGAGGAGTCAAGAGAATAAATCATTCTTAATTCGCGGATGACACCATGTTGCTAGGTGGTGCCTCTTAAATTATATCCAGTTGATTTAAATTGCTTTTGGAATAGTATGGTGAAGCTTCAGGAGGAATTATAAAAAAAATAAAGATCTAAATATATACATGGAATATAAAAGCAAGCGCTCTATCGAGAATTGTCAATCTGCTGCAATTTCCTTTCTTGGTGGATTGGAAATTCTTCAAATACTTAGGCATTCCAATTAGCCTGAAATCCCTCCCAGAGGAGGTGTGGCATGTCATTCTGCAGAAGATAAAAGACCAATTTGAAGTTTGGGGAGGAATATGGTTGAATCTGACAGGACGTTTGTTTTTGGTGAAATCGGTCTTATCTTCTTTCCCCATCTTCCAATTATGAGCTCTATTAGCTCCAATGGGTATAAAAAAGGAAATGGCTTAGATAATCCACAAATTCCTCTGGCAAGTGGACAAAGATAATGAGAAAAATTTCACATGGTCAATTGGAATATAGTCTGTGCACCTAAAGAACACGGTGGGTTAGGAGTCCAGGACCCTGAAAAAATAAATATTGCATTAGGGGAAAAAAATCTCTAGAGATTGATAACTTGTGGTAATGATTGGTGGAAGAAACCAATTTGCCACAAATATATTTCAAGAAATCAAAGGAGATGCTTGGACATAGACCTTGATCATCAATAATGTTCTCCTATTTGGAAATTAATAAGATCCTCTCTTCCTATCTTGCGTAATCATCTTTCCTGCAGTCTGGGGAATGGAAGGGAAATTAATCTTTGGGAGGACTGCTTCTCTGCCTCCAAGATCTTAAAATACATATCATTCTTGGATCCTATTCGTTCCTCAGTAATAAATCAGGGAAAATTTTCCCTTTTTGACATCTCAGAATGGCATAGTAATGGATCTTGGAAAGGGTGGAACTTGGGAGAAGTCCCTCCTAATATTTCTCAAGTTTCCCATTCATTTATCTTGCCTATCAGTGGGTAGACTCCTGTTCATATTCAGCAGCAGGACAACAGGGGTTGGTGTTCTTATGGTTATTCGGTAAAGGAAGGATATAAGCTCATAATCAAGCAAACCCAGCTTCCAGAAAATTCCAACATATGGAATGAGATATGGAATATAAACGAGCTCCCAAATATTTTTTTATGGCAATTAGCACACAATAAGTTTCTCACAGGAGAAAATTTGCTCAAAAGAGGTATTATGGGACCGTTTAGATGTGCACTATGTAGACAATACCTTGAATCATCATCACATCTCTTTCTAGATTGTGTTTTCTCCAATCAAGTATGGCATTTGGTATACTCACAATTAACGCATAATATTGAACGACCTTCAACGTGCAAAGATATGATTCAGAAATGGATTAAAGTCTATAATGGGTCATTTTCAAACAAACCGACCTTTCGTAGTGTTTGGAAGGCATCTATTAAATTTGTATGTTATTGAATATGGTTGGAAAGGAACAAAGCCATTTTTAAAAATAAAATGATCCACCCCCCCCCCCCCCCCCCCCTTCTGTAGTTGCTCATGCGATGGGGAAATTGGGGGAATATCTCACATCACGAAGAATAAAATTTGAGAAAACTAAACAACTAGAAAAAGTATAAGAGCTATGGATGTCTAAAATGAATGTCAAAAATTGTCTTTCCTCCAAAAGAACCCAAAGATCATTCTGGCAACTTCAGATTTCACCTCAGGAATACAATATCTAGCTTTCTTCTCAATCGAGATTCATCCTATGTTTGGACGGGGCTTCAAAAGGAAACCTAGGGGAGGCATGTATGGGAGGGGTGTTTTATGGCCCTAAAGGAAATCAAATTCTACACTTTTTCTTGGAACTTGAGCAAGACTTCAAACAACATGGCTGAATCCTATGTGGTTTATCAAGGGATCAGGTTAACACAATAAAAACAACTAAACCATATAACAATAGTGGGAGAGTCAAAAAACATTAACCGTTATTTCGTTGTGAGAACCAATCCTAAGTTGCCAAACTTAAGAGAATTATTGACTGATTGAAGCTACTCTTGACTACCATTCAAGATCGATTCTTTCATATTTTGAGAGGAAATAATTGGGATGTAGACACGATAGCTAATTGTGCAATTGGCATGGTCCCTGGATCCTTGAGCATCTAAGGGCAAGTCTCCTTCATAGCTCCTCCCTAATGGAAAATACCTCACTAAAAAATTGGGCCATATGAGCCCACAAAGTGAAAAGGGAGACATGCGGATATACCATGCAGAGAGGGGATAATTATATTTGGGGAAGGAGCGACAATATCACCACCTTCTCCTCGCTTGCGGGGATGTGCAGGTCCTTCTTGGAAATGGTCTCGTCCTCATAATTAAGGGGATATGTTCCTTGATTCCTGTGTTCTTATCCCCGTGGGACTTTACTGCAAGTTGTACTTAACATCTCCAGCCTAGCTCAAGTGATAATGGATTTGATGACATGAGAAAAGGTTGCAATCATGAAAGAAAGTGAGGTAAATCAAATAGTAAATTCCATGATAGCTCCACCAGGACCTTTGGTGGATGGGAAGATCTTCAGAAGCTCGAATTCATGCATCCCCGCCTCTCGAGGTTCTATTAAGGATGGGAGAATGACACTGCATGATATTATCAAGGAGCGAGAAGCATAAGCTCTGTCAATTGGTCATAAATTCCAAGGTTCGGCCTGTATATAGAGAGTTACTGAAATCCTTTGGTGCAGTGAAGAATCGGGCACATGGTGGTCAGGCAGAGAACCTCATTTTCCTCTTTTGTTTTATTAGTGGAGGAATTCCCAGAGAAGCATAACTTAGTTGAAGTACATGGTATACTTATGAAGATAGTAACTGTTACTCTGTGAATTGGCCTGGAATCCCAGAGTTCAACCTGCCTTTGGAGTATTCATAAGATTTTGTGGTGGCTTGCGGCGATGGTTTTCCAGTGGCTTGGCGAAGGGGACCCTATCCCTCTGTCATCAATTGACATCCAACAAAACAATTTGGTCGATTGGCGAAGGGGACCCTATCCCTCTATCGTCAATTGATATCCAACAAAATAATTTGGTCGATTTTTTGGTCAGTTTTATTGGTCTCCTTTTCATTTCAGTTGGGTTCCAGTTAGAATCTTTGTCTACATCCAATTTTAACATTTGTAAAAACAAAGTGTGCTTTGGAAAGCGTCTGCTTGCTCCTGCTTCCTAGAATCTAATCCTGGCCCTAGTAATTTTGGTTGGTTTCTATCCAGAGGTGAATTTGTCAAATATAGAATTTGACCCCTACTCTCAATTTCTCACCATGGAAAATGGGAACGTGCCTCATAAAGCTCAGGAGCCAGAAGATGAGGAGCCATTTGAGGACAATTTTACCTTTACCCACCGGCTCTCTCCCAAAGTGGACTCTCACCGTTCGACACTTTCCTTTGATCTAGAAACTTTGGCCCAACATAGAGCGCTCATCAGACAACTCCAGGACAAAGTGGACTTTCTTCGTAGACAGGGAGAGTCTTTGTAAACTAAATTGGAAGCAAGGGCATCGTCCTCTAAGTCCTCTGTCCAAAATCAGGAAAACGAAGAACACAACCAACCTGAGAACAATGTGAAAATGATGTTGCCAGATTTGAATGTGGTCATGGTGCCATCAACACACGAAGAAGTCATCAAAAACAAAAAATAGTCTATCCTTTCAGTAATTTTGCAAAGATATGTATTGTGTATGGAAAATGTTTATGATCTCTAAATCTTTTGGATTCAGTAAATCTTGATAAGCACTATAGGACTAATATCTATACCAATGTAATAGACAATAATATGACACTGGATTTTCTCTCTTACCAACATTTCCTATTGTACTCAGCGACCTCGGTCGTGCCTTTTTATTAATAAATTTTTTACTAGTTTGTGTTAAAAAAATGATTATGACGTGTTTAGATGTTCTTTGGAAGAAGTACAACATGGTCATTCAAAGGCTTTACATCAATGTTTTTTTAACTATTTATGAACGCCATTGAATCTTGTAAATTTTTCAGTCCATGAGACTAATAACTCTATTATTTGTTTTCATTTACTTGATAGATAGTATACTAGATATTATGAAGGTTGTAGATCTTTCTAGATATATACTGAAAGATTCTATAGATATCTATCTCTGGATTATATTTTTTGGATTGTGACTAAATCACCCAAATATTGTATTTTTTTTTATTTCAAATAAAAATACATTTTTTTCTTGGAAAAAAACCATTGAACCACTCAGTTAACATAATAACATCAAATACACTAAAAAATAAACATTAGCATTGTTCAATACTCATTATTAACATAACAATACATACATTACCAAGAGTTATGTACATCTTAGTCCCCACCTTCTAGACAATTTAAAGAATAAAAAGATACATTTAAATGCATGAAAATTTTCAAAGGTCCTTACTCTCGTGTTCATCTATTTTTTAAATCTAAGAAGAACATTTTTTTTTATGAAAAACCTCTAGGCCTTGCACCCATGTTCATATATTTGTTGAGCCTAAGATTTCAACATGGGTATCATTGTTGGGAATGCTTCACTAATACCTCTCTATAACTAAACATGTGATTTGTTGACGATATATTATTTGATATTTTCAATCTAAATGATTTTTTGGTAAAATATAATGACTAAGTCATAATCTTGCAACGGTATATATAAGATAATTCTAAACTATGAATAAGAAAATATTAAAATATTAAGATTCTATCACACAAAATGTGTTATAAGAATAAACAAAACAAAAGTTATAACAAGTTATAAAAGGAGTGTTTAAGTTGTAACACAATGATAAGATTCAAGTTTACCATTGTGGTAGAGGTGCAAGTTTTCTAGGTTCCACTTAGTGAAATAATTTTATGGGTTTTGAATTTATGACAATTGGTTAGGTGGTGGGTTGTTCAGGATTTTGTTTAGTTGACATGCATGATTCAAATCTCTTATATTTGATTGCTAAAAGAATACAAGATGTTTGATAGTAGGTTTTAGTTTTCCATTGTTGTAGAGAGCTAAGTTTTCTATTTTCTTTTGGTTGGAAGGAGGTACATTTGACATTAGGGTCTTGGTTTTATCGAGTGATCTAGTTTTCTGGGGTTTTGAGCTTGTGGCACCTTGTTAGATGGACTTATTTGGACCTTATCATGGTTATGATCTCATGACAACTCATTACATTGGTTGGTCAAGGGGATTTATAATTTGTGTAGAATCTATTATATATTGCTTCCATAAATTAAGGTGGGTTTTTGACCTCGTGTCAACTCCCTAGGTGGGTTGTTTAGGCTTTATTTGGTTGACACTGGTGACCCAAATCTCTTATATTGATCTTTCCACTATAGTAGAGGTTCATCGATATATTTTTTTGTTGTTGGGAGGAGGTACATTTGACAAAAGGCAATATTGTTTGTAGTCACTACCATAAAATCACCATTAACGAGGAGTTATTGACCTCATCATTAACAATATAATGAAGAGGTTTTTTATAAGGTTGTATAGACTATATATTTCCCGCTTATTAAAATAGATAATTTATTCAATCTTTTTGTTAAAGATCAACAAGCAAATATTCTAAAATTCTCAAAAGAAAGAATACTAATTTATTGGCCTACCTATAACCCATGTGAAGAACATTCCACATTACAAGATGCCATCATTTCCTAACATTCAATTATTGTAGTTCACTGCATTATGAATTCTAGCTAATGGCTCCCTCTTTGCATCACTATATTATGAATTCTAGCTAATTGGCTCCCTCTTTGCATCGCTATAGGACATTGACCAAATATATCTTATCATTAGGGTGTCTCAAGGAATCTTATGTTCCTCAACACTTTTGTGGATTCCCCACCCTATCTCCTAGCTATTACAAATAACAATAAAATTCCAACCACATGAAACCATTGATCCTTTCAAATCCCGCATAACTTAAAAACCCAAGAATGGGTCGTATCTTTCCTCTCTTTTCATGCACAATATGTCTTGTAAGCACATTCAAAATCCACATGTGAAGCCTAACATTATGGGCCAAAAATGATTATAAATTTTATTGAAAAACCCTAGACATTACTATTTAATTCTCAACATTGATCGCAACACTAATTAACATTACTATTTAATTCTCAACATTGATCACAACACTAATTAACCTCTTTGACGCCTAACATTATGGGCCAAAAATGATTATAAATTTTATTGGAAAACCCTGGACATTACTATTTAATTCTCAACATTGATCACAACACTAATTAACATTACTATTTAATTCTCAACATTGATCACAACACTAATTAACATTACTATTTAATTCTCATCATTGATCACAACACTAATTAACCACTTGCAAGCCCCCAAGAGGTTGGAGTTCCTAGGCTACGGTAACATTACTACATGCATAGTATTGGAAGGACTTATTTGGGATCATATTATATAACACATGAAATGACTCTGTAATAGCTATAACTTATAGACCATTGGAGGCCTTGGGTGGGGTTAGCATTCCACTATACATGAAATGAATTTGTTAGAATCGAACTCACAACCATAACCATGAATTACAACCCACTGAAGGTCTTACTTAGGTTAGCATTCCATATCCATGAAATGAATTAATGAGAATCAAACTTGATATTGACACCATGAATTACAAAACCCTAAACAATGAAATCAAATACATTTTATATATTTTAGCACTTTTATGGGATGTGGCACAAACAATCGAGCCGAGCTCTTTTAAAAGCTTTAGCTTTGGAACTTAAAATAATATCACTATAGTTCATTTAAATCTCCTTTTCACGTGTTTATAGAAAATTGAATACTATAGCAAATTCATTATCCAATTAAGGTTTGAATCAAATATCTAATCTTCTATATCTCAAAGAGTTTGAAGGAGGGTCACACATAGAATTTACTTTGGATATGATTTACTTTTTTTTATACTACTTCATATGTGATATGAAGGAAAATTGTTCAATTTTAAAGTGAAGATAGAAGCAAGAAAACCAAAAGTTTTGAACAAACATTAGATTTTTATTATAATAAATATAAGCAAATAACTCTATTTTGACAAAAAAAATTTAGCTTCATATACTATTATGACCAGTTGAGATAACAAAACTTGATATATTGATAAATAATTGAACAACATGAACCCATGTGTCTTGAGGAGGAGGACAACTATCATTTGACGTGTAGGAAGAATTGCATGCAAATATGCAACTAGTAGAAAGGTGTCAGAGACTCGGTGCCTCTAAAAGTGATTTTTTTATGAAATATATATGTTATATTGAATGGAGTGCATTTGTCTTTATTGCTAATACATGTGGATTAATTTCTTACTCCCCCTCGGAAAATCTCTCTGGTATCATGATGATTCCTTCACCATACCTACTCACCCAACTTTCTTATGGTTAACACTCATCTCATTACACCCATTTCTATTTGGTGCTTGCTTCATGGGGTGAGCCATAGTGTCCTAGGATAAACTGATAATTTTCATTGACCTTCCTAAGTTCTTGGATGTCCTGCAGATTCCATAATACTCAGTGGCATTTAAATTCTCACTCTCATCTAGACCCCTTGCCATTGCTTCCTTGTTATTCCAGTGTACATCTAGGGTGTGGGAGAAGTAGGGCATGAAGCTGCATGTACATCCACACAATGTCTGCTAGTTCTGCTTCATTCTTGGTAATTCCTTCGTTTCTCTCTGGCTTCATTCTCTGTTTTCCAAGTCCACCAATGGTTAGCTGGCTTGTGTCGATATGAGAATCCCCTTTCTATACAATGAGCCTTTGTTGGCTTATTCCCTTTCTTGGCTATACCATGAAGGACATGACACTTCCTTATTGTCATGTTGCTTCGGGCTTGGGGGTCACTCATAGACTATCCTGGACAATTTGTGTTCCATTCTGAAACTATCCTTGCTCGTGCTCTGCTTCTTCATCCTCTATTTGCTACATAGTCTGGAGGCAACTTATTGGTCTATAATAGTCCATACTCAGAAATAACTTTTTGTCCTCTATCTGGCCTGAGCTCTTTTGCAAGCCCCAGTCTTTGTATATGGCTTGAATCATGCAAGATAATAAGGGCAACGTAGCTAGATGTTGGGGATTCCAAAGGACTTGCTTTCCTTCATGGAGCTGAAAATCCAGTTATCAATGGTGATTTTAAGACATCAAATATTTTGTTGGACTCAGTTAGTGTTTCTAAAACCATAGTCGATGAGTTTTTTCCAGTGTTTGGGATTTATCTTGTTGATTCTCTACATGGTTATGGTTTTTTATATCACTTAATTTGATTCATGAGTGTACTTGTGGGATAATAATTTGGTGACAATATACAATAATTGATTAGTTTCCTTGTCCATTTGTTACTTTCTTTCAGCATTACGTAACTAATATTTCTGATTTCGGAGTCGCCAAAGATGGAGCAGAGGGAGATGAGATGACGAGACTCACGTTTCGACTATTTCAGACTCGCCAAAGATGGACCAGAGGGAGATGAGACTCACGTTTGGACTGGGTCATGGAGACATATGGTTATGCAACCCCATAGTATATATTAATGTAGCCCACATATGCATAATTGTTTACTCTTGTCATCATTATTTTTGGACATTCTGCAATTTCAAATACCTTTTCTCTCTTCGTTTTTATTATGATAATTTGTTGCAATTCGGCCCTTTTACATCGTGAACAATATTTTCTGGAGGAAGAAAAAAAAACCTGAGACGTTAACCAACAATGGCAGACTTCGACGACAAAAGACTCTAGACAAATAAAATTAGAGAAAGTACTTGAGAAGCCCAAAAAATATACCACATGGACTATTTGTCTTAGAGAACATTGGTTATGATAGTTGTAGGATGGTAAATTCTAATTAAAATCAATCAAAAAATGTTTTATCATTTAGATATGTTTAATATGAAGTTGGTCCCCGGATGGGGTGCCACGTCGAGCAGGCAAGACAAGTGGAAACAAGCTGGGAAGCACCATAAATAATGGCCACCGGCTCCCATCTCTTCACCATTAAAGATGGGAGGGAGCTTGCACAGCGATAACCAGTGGACGAGGCCTCTCAAGCGAGTGAAGAGGACAACACACCAGCGCATTAAGAACTTATCCTTAATGGCCAGAGCGGTCACAGTCACCCTCACCCTTATCAGTTGCCTAGACGGTTATGCGATGCATTTGCAAATTGAATGGCCAAAAGTTGAACCTTCAAAGTGTTGGAGCAGGGATAACCTTCCCGTCGGTATTTCAGCCATAGCTCGGCTCCTCCACATGCCAAGAGCACGAGGACAGCCTCACAAAGGCGTGGCATGGTATGCTTACGACTCCCGCAAGAAGCGGCATAAAATATTCGAAAAATCATTGGCTCTTGCATCCACTTGGAGAACCAGGGAGCATGGGAGACCTGGAATGCCTCCCATGGCGTACGTGGAGGAGACTGTTCCAGATGAACCCATCCAGGATTATCTAGAACATCTCCTTTTCACTGTCTCGGACAATTGAAATCCCCCCACTGATTCCGAGAGAAAGGCCAAGCTTTCAGCTCCAGGAATCTCATACAGTCACAGGGAAGATGCTTCGGCAGAGGATTTCACAATTTTCTACGTTAAGGAAGAGTTTCCAGACAACGCAGAAGAGAAGGATAACCCAACAAGCGGAGCACCTCTAGAGGAAGTGGCACAGCAGGACATGCAGCCAGCATGCCAAGTTAGTAGAGAAAATGAAGGCACGAAGGAGTCTCATGCACAGAGGCCACCTCTCCTCTCTTCAATTCATAGGGAATGGCGGGACCAGCGTCCACTCATCAACCCGGGCTATCTAGAACTACTCTTTGAAATGTGAAGCATGGTGGACGACCAAATATTCAGGGCCATTCAAATCAACCATCGCCTTGACATGATGTACGCAGCTCACTCCAGAACATCCCCACGCCGACAGTGCCCTACGTGTGCGCAAGCCTATGCGATTCCAGCCGGATGGCGCAAGAAGGGTGAAGCTGACAAGACTACTGGTTAAAAGGTCTTGTGAATGTTCATAGTTAGCAATTTTTTTTTGTTTCAAACCAGAAATTTAGTTCACCTAGATTATAGCTATGTTATCTATAGGAAGTTAAAGAATGAACTGAATCTAATGCGGCCATGCATCCTAGTTTCCTCCGGGCAGGACGATATCCTGGTAATCTTTTGTTTGTTTGAACACAAGTGGCATCGTAAGGCCAACTGTCTCGGTTTCCTTTTTTTAGGCAGGACAACTGGCACTTCAACAAGACTCTGTAAACATGCAACTCTAATATAACATGATCCTCCCTTTTTTACTTAAAAAAAATATATGAAGTTGGTTGATGTAATTTTAATAAATTAAAATAAATTTTAAAGTACATGATTAAAATTAATATTAATATTAGAAACAACAAAAAATATTAGAAAAAACAAAAATGGTTAAAACTCCACAAAGATCGAGTTAATGAAGGAAAATCCTTAGCTGGAAAAATAGCCCATTGTAAGAGAGAGACATTGTAAGAGAGAGAGGACGTGAACTTTCTACATATGAATAGCCAATTCTATCATTTAGATATATGTAATATGAATTTGGTTCTATCATTTAAATATGTGTAATATGAATTGGTTGATGTAATCTTAAGTAAATTATAAAGTAGATGATTAAAATTAATATTAGAAAAGATAAAAATGGCTAAAAATCCATGAGGATGGTTAATGAAGGAAAATCCTTAGCTGTAAAAATAGCCCATTGTAAGAGAGAGGATGTGAACTTTCTCCATATATGAATAACCAACTCTAGGGAAACAACATAACACCTACAGTTCGTTACAGACCTGCAAAGTTAAGCATCTTGGGATCTGAATCATATAAGCTTAGGATTCTTTTCACGATGTTGGAGCATTCATTCGAAGACGAAGTATAAATCTTAAAGTAAGTGACAATTGATAGTTTGTACCTTAACTCTTTAACGTTCCAGCAACAGCTCCATCCCACCATTCCAGCAACAGCTTCAGCCCACCAAAGGCGAGATCACAAATATATGCATAAGTATATGGAGAAGCACCCTATGGTGGTGGAGAACCAAAGACGAGATCAAAAACATATGCAGAATTATATGGATAAGCACCTTATGGCGGTGGAGAAAGGTAGAAACACCCGAGAAAGGAAGAAACACTTGAAGGCCATGGAGAAATGCTATAGAGTGTTGAGAGTTATCAAAGTAGAATCAATGTCAACCTGGTATTAATCATTTGTCAGACTATTAATTATTTGCCAGTCACAATCCATTTAAAGACCTCACAAAGTTAAAAGTAACGACTTAGAATTTAGGTTAATGAAAATGAAAAAATTACATTGTGTGAGAGCATTTGAACTTGTTAATTAGGTTGCATAGTGCAAAAGTTAGGATAGGTAAAAGAAAATTACATAGGGAGGAGTGAAGCATACAATAAGATATCAAATATTATAACCAATAAGATTGTAAATAAATATTTTTTTTCAAAATATTTAATATTAAAAATTAAAAATTATTAATATTAAATAAGACATCAAATCTTATAACCAATAAGATTGTAAATAAAGTTTTTTTTTCAAAATATTTAATATTAAAAATTAAAAATTAAAAATTATATTTTTTTTCAAAATATTTAATATTAAAAATTACAAATTATACTAAAAAGTTAGGAATATAACCAATAAGATTGTAAATAAATATATTTTTTTCAAAATATTTAATACTACAAACTATACTAAAAAGTTGGGAATATAGCATACATTTTAAAATTCAAACATGGACTATGCTCATTCAACATTGAACCGAATGCTAAAGTCCCTCTTTGCCTTTCGCATGGACTAATAATGAATAATAGATAATCCCATAGAAACATACCAATTTACATAGCTAAAAACTTTGGGGGGGAAAGTTCATTCTAAAATAATGTTGTCATCGTTATTGTCAATGGTATGGTATATTACATTGGGGCATGTCTATTTTGCAAGTGCTTAGACAATATCCCCATTCTTAATTACGAATAGTGTGATACATGACACAAGTAATATTGTTTTACATGTTTATCCATTGTTTTTATATACAATTTGGATAGTCTTACTTACTAATTATTATGAATTATTATGATGGGTTGAGATGTTTAATTGGATTTAGTTTAAGGTGTTGAGAAGATATCACTATCCTTTTTACTTGGATTCAAATTTCACTTGTAATATGTTTGCCTTTCGTGAGTCAATTGTCAATGGGGGCTTTTCGTAAGCCACGAGGAACATCTCACTCTCACTTATAGGCTGGAGGGTGGGATGAGAAATTACATGTAAAAAAAATTAAATTATCGTATCGAGAGGCACATTCTACAACTTAAGCGGGGGAGAAGTGTAATGCAACAAATCTCTATAATGCTAATATGATACAAGTCAACCAAAAATAGTAGCAATAATAATAACATTAAAAAATAATAAGAATGGAAGTGGGCATATTTACTAAATCTAATATTTGTTGAACTCAATTAACAACAACCTAAATCCAACTTCATCTTAAACCTATCAAGCCCTGACACAAATCAAAGCCCTCGAAATGCAAACTTTTCCTCAATTTTTTTCACTTTAAAAAAGGTTTGCACTTATAAGGATTTGATCCCTCCAAACGCTTGATAAATTCAAGGCGAACACGAACTTATGTTGATTCTTAGCCTAAACTCATTATTAAGCCAACTTTACAATACCTACTCATTTACATAAAACTTAATAAAAATTGATCAATGTGTTAAAGCCCACACAACAATAATTGCAAAAAGAAAGTATTTCATTAATCCAAATTAAACTATTCAAATCTTCCATTCTCGTAACTTTGTCCACTCACGGATTTGATGAGAATATACAAATTAGAAAATAATAAAACGAGTAACTCGACATTGATGATGATGATGATGGTGATGGTTAACATCCACTGAGATAAAATTCGGTTTATTGGACCTTAAGAAAGGTAAGGAATTACTTGGTTTGATTTACAATTTTATTTATGTGCTAAAAAACTTTAAGAGAAGCATTCCTAAATCACCAAGTTTTGATGAGTTAAAAGGTTAGGAAGGTCGATATTGTAACAAATATTTTGAAATTGTGATTTAATGTAAGTGTACGCAGGACATTTTGAGTTTCCTCCATTCAAATGTTATTGCAATAATTAATTTAAAAGCATTTAAATATAAGTAACTCTTGTATAGTGGATACACATTAAACAACTAAAATCTTTAACGAAATTGTGGTAAAAATCTGGTTTAAAATAAAAAATAATCATTCCCATGGATATGAATGATAAGTGGCTCATTTTACTCTTGGGAAAGAGGTTAAATTGCAAATGAGGGTAGTATTTGGTCTCGTGTATAGGACCAAGGCTAGATGCTACTAGAAAGTACATAACCCCACTAGAGGTAGCCTTAGTGATGACCACAACATATACTTGTTTTCTTGCAGACACCATCAAGGATGAAATCGCCTAAGGTTAAAACCACCTTTTCATCTTAGAGTAAGACCTAAAACTGGTTTTAAGTAAATCACGATAGAGTGATCAATTTCGATGGGCCTCATTGGCATGACGACCCAGGTTCGAAACCCGCCCCTATCGAGAGGAGACACCAAAAAATCTAGGTTTGGTGTGGCCCATGCAAGAGAGATCCTTGGGTGATTTTGACATCTTAGATGCCCCTGGGTTGCAGTTTCTCAACCATAGGTTAGTCCCACAGGTCACAAGCATGCTAGCAAAAAAAAAAAGAGACCTAAAACTGCTTTTGATTGGCTAAGAGTTCATCCTCCTTAGATGTAAGGAAACAAGTTAATGGCCCAAATACAAGAGGCATTTGGTAGGATTGAATGTCCACCCCTTTACGGACCACCAATGAGTCATTTTAGGTGGCACAATTTTCCTTGAATAATGGTGATGATTTAAATCACATTCATGGATAACAACCAATGATCATTGTCCTCATTGTTGGTTGACAATTGAGTTATGATTGGTTTTTCCACTTTCAAATAAGAAAAAAAAAAAAAAAAAAAAAATTGAATGGCCCATTTCACATTTCGTAAAAAAAAATGATTTATTTATTTGTAAATTAATATCTTATAACATGTGAGCTTTTAGTGATGAATTTTCCCTTTGGACTGGTGCACTCTACCAAGGGGGTTGTTGTAAATTGGTAGAGTTGTGGTTGTTAAGTTAGGTATAGCCTCACAAGCTACTATGAGCCAACCCTAGCCTTCTCCCATGGTTTCGGCCTCAGGTGGGGGAATCCCCGCTCCCCCTCCTTCTCCTGACATTGATTCCTTCTCCTCTCTCATCATTGCCCTCCCTAAAGCCCCAAAACAAAAAAATAGTTCCAAGTTCGTGAAAAAATTGGAAGAAATCCCCACAGTCCCAGTTCAATTGTCTTCCAAAACCCATGCTCTCTAACTTGTTGAGAATGGACTAATCGATCAATTTACAGGAATTTGGACTTCTTCGAAGACAATTACCATTTGGATAGAGAAAAAATGGAAGCCACTCATCAAGGGACGTCTCACTCATGTTTTTTGTGGTAAGGGTTTCTCTGCTTTTTATTTTGAGGACAAGGAAGATAGAGATCTCATTTTTAGGAGTGGCCCCTATTTAATGGGATCCAAAGGCCTTTATTTAAATTCTCGGACACCTAACTTCTGCCCAAAAAATGGCATCCCTAAAGTAGCCCCGGTTTGGCTCCATCTCCCTTATCTCCCTTATCTTCCCCTATTTCATTAATCCAAATTAAACTATTCAAATCTTCCATTCTCGTAACTTTGTCCACTCACGGATTTGATGAGAGTATACAAATTAGAAAATAATAAAACGAGTAACTCGACATTGATGATGATGATGGTGATGGTTAACATCCACTGAGATCAAATTTGGTTTATTGGACCTTAAGAAAGGTAAGGAATTACTTGGTTTGCTTTACAATTTTATTTATGTGCTAAAAAAATTTAAGAGAAGCGTTCCTAAATCACCAAGTTTTGATGAGTTAAAAGGCTAGGAAGGTCGATATTGTAACAAATATTTTGAAATTGTGATTTAATGTGGGTGTATGCAGGACATTTTGAGTTTCCTCCATTCAAATGTTATTGCAATAATTAAATTAAAAGCATTTAAATATAAGTAATTCGTGTATAGTGGATACACATTAAACAACTAAAATCTTTAACGAAATTGTGGTAAAAATCTAGTTTAAAATAAAAAATAATCATTCCCATGGATATGAATGATAAGTGGCTCATTTAACTCTTGGGAAAGAGGTTAAATTGCAATTGAGGGTAGTATTTGGTCTCGTGTATAGGACCAAGGCTAGATGCTACTAGAAAGTACATAACCCCACTAGAGGTAGCCTTAGTGATGACCACAACATATACTTGTTTTCTTGTAGACACCATCAAGGCTGAAATCGCTTAAGGTTGAAACCACCTTTTGGTCTTAGAGTAAGACCTAAAATTGGTTTTAAGTAAATCCCGATAGAGCGATCAATTTCGATGGGCCTCGTTGGCATGACAACCCAAGTTCAAAACCCGCCCCTATCGAGAGGAGACACCAAAAAATCTAGGTTTGGTGTGGCCCATTCCAAGAGCGATCCTTGGGTGATTTTGACATCTTAGACGCCCCTGGGTTGCAGTTTCTCAGCTACAGGTTAGTCCCGCAGGTCACAAGCACGCTAGCAAAAAAAAAAAAAGACCTAAAACTGTTTTTTATTGGCTAAGAGTTCATCCTCCTTGGATGTAAGGAAACAAGTTAATGGACCAAATCCAAGAGGCATTTGGTAGGATTGAAAGTCCACCCCTTTACGGACCACCAATGAGTCATTTTAGGTGGCACAATTTTCCTTGAATAATGGTGATGATTTAAATCACATTCATGGATAACAACCAATGATCATTGTCCTCATTGTTGGTTGAATATTGAGTTATGATTGGTTTTTCCACTTTCAAATAAGAACAAAAAAAAAAAAAAAAAATTTTGAATGGCCCATTTCACATTTTGTAAAAACAATTGATTTATTTATTTGTAAATTAATATCTTATAACATGTGAGCTTTTAGTGATGAATTTTCCCTTTGGACTGGTGCACTCTACCAAGGGGGTTGTTGTAAATTGGTAGAGTTGTGGTTGTTAAGTTAGGTATAGCCTTACAAGCTACTCTGAGCCAACCCTAGCCTTCTCCCTCTCTGCTCTTGCCTCCCTCCCATGGCTTCGACCTCAGGTGGGGGCATCCCCGCTCCCCCTCCTTACCCTGACATCGATGCCTTCTCCTCTCTCATCATTGCCCTCCCTAAAGCCCCAAAACAAAAAAATAGTTCCAAGTTCATGAAAAAATTGGAAGAAATCCCCACAGTCCCAGTTCAATCATCTTCCAAAACCCGTTCTCTCTAACTTGTTGAGAATGGACTAATCAATCAATTTATAGGAATTTGGACTTCTTCGAAGACAATTACCATTTGGATAGAGAAAAAATGGAAGCCACTCATCAAGGGACGTCTCACTCATGATTTTTGTGGTAAGGGTTTCTATGCTTTTTATTTTGAGGACAAGGAAGATAGAGATCTCATTTTTAGGAGTGGCCCCTATTTAATGGGATCCAAAGGCCTTTATTTAAATTCTCGGACACCTAACTTCTGCCCAAAAAATGACATCCCTAAAGTAGCCCCGGTTTGGCTCCATCTCCCTTATCTTCCCCTACACTACTGGAATGATCAAACGATAAAAAATATAGGAAATACTATGGGTAAATACACTGATAGAGCTAAACCTAAAGATGGCCTCCAAGCTTGTGCCCAAATATGCTTTGAAGTTGACCTGGAAAAAGGACTACCCGAAGCCATAAATCTCACACTGTATAACTAGTCTTACATTCAAAAAGCTGATTACGAACAACTTCCCTTTAAATGCAAGGCATGCCATGAATATGGCCACTTCGCCAAAAATTGTCTGAAAGCAGTATCGGAAACCAACGTAGTAGAACATGAGGTTCAATGGCAGTAGCCCAAGAAAAAAAGACAGACATGAAAGAAAGGAGCCCAACAAAACCAAGGAAATCCCCAACCCCCCTCCCCCTCCAGGGAGCCCCCTCCAACACAAAACTCTCGGCCTCTAGTAACCCCCGCCCCTCCAACCTGGAAACCACGCCCAACAGATATGAAGAAATCTCAATTCCTAATGATGAAACCCAGAATATTGAGATCATACAAGGACAACCCACCCAAATGGACAAGGATGAA
>ML782667.1:404944-418285 GCA_009831015.1 Picea engelmannii
ATCACTGAGGACCTGCACCCCCCCTCTTCCCTCAGAGAAGGAGAAGTCTACACTGACATATCAGAGGAAGAGTCAGAGCACTCCTTGGTTAAAACTCATCCAAAGAAACCAGGTTGCAAACCCAATATGCAAAGAAGGGAGGAACTCATAAACCTGGAAAAAGAACTTGGCAAGCAAAAAACAATGGATGAGATGCTAAAGAGGGAAACCAAAAATCATAGTGGCTCTATCTCCTCTAAAGGAGGCAACTCCAAACCCCAATCTAAATGATGAAAGAACTATCCTGGAACTGTAGAGGACTGGGATCAAAAGAAAAAAACTGAAATGGTCATAAATATCATCAAACTAGAAAAGCCCCATCTTCTCCTCCTTCAGGAAACAAAAAAGAAAGCATAAGAGGTTCTTAGAGACTCAAATTTATTTTGGAAAGACAATACTGGGAAAGCCATTAGTGCCAATGGTTCCTATGGAGGATTGTGCACCTTATGGAACCCATCGATTTTCTGGCTCATCAACTCAAAAGATTCAACCAACTAGATGTTGCTTCATCTAAATCAATGCCCCTCAGGTATGTCTCTATGGTTTCTCAATGTTTACATGCCTTGCACTCCACTTGAAAAACATCAGTGTTGGAACTCTCTCATCATAAATCTCTCAGATGAGATCAAAGGAGCAAATCTCATAGCCATCAGAGATTTCAACACCATTCTTTGTAACAAAGAGAAAGTTGGAGGTAACATGGTTTGTGATCCCAATAGGGAACTCATGGAAGACTTCACCTCCTCTTGGGACTTAATTGATATAAATCCCATCAAGGGAAAATTTACTTGGCCAAACAAGAGGACTGGCTCTGCTCACATAGCTACTCGACCTGACAGGTTCCTTCTTAGTGGCCCTTTGCTCAACTCCTCCCTCATCCCCTGTAATAACCCTAGGTTGAACCCCAAAGTGTAAATATCCATGTAAATGTGCTTTACTTATAATATGATGAGTTGATAGTATAGAACTTTAGTTTGGTTCTGCATGCATTATGTTAGTGTGCGAGCCAAAAGAGTGCACACAGTTGTAAAACAATTCATCGTGCAGTTTAATGTTTAGCGCACACCTATGTAAGTACACAGGAATGGTGCACTGAAAGTGAAACAACTTAACATATGCAACGCACACAAGTGTTAGTGAGAAAGGATGGCGCACTGAGGAAAAGGCACGCAACCTTGGATTCAGCGTGCATTAGCCTAGTGTGCAAGGTTTTGAAGGCCAAAGAAGCCTTTTGTATATCATTCATGATGTAATGTGCCCCTTTGTAAGGGCGCGAGGGTGGCACACTAAAGAAAGACTGTGCGTGGCCCAAAAGTTTCTCACACATTGGCTTAGTGTGCAAGCTTTATGTTTTATAGGATGGTGAGTCTGGATGAAAAAGATCAGTGCTTATGTACTAAGTTTATAAATGTAATCACAAACAAATTTAATGAAAAATACATCCCTACGACAAACTGACCATGTAAAAGAGTTTGGGGGGCTTAAACTCCACTAGTCTAGTTTAAGGGGGTTGGGTTAAAGGGGCTTAAACCCAAAAAGGAACATTTTATTATTATTTCTTAAAAAGTGTAAAGTAAGGATAAAATATTATATCCTAGGTCCTAAGGAGGGGACAAGTGGCTAGAAGCAGTTCTCAACATGACAAGTGTCAAGTTGGGAACATGTAGTCAAATAGTTTGGACTTAGTCCATTATGGGGGGATCATGTGGGATCATTCGACCATCACAAACTGTGATCTGGAGCCAACTGTTCTGGCATTGAGTGGAGTGTGACTATCATTGAACTCGATTGTTATTGTGACTAGTATGTTGATTATTGTCGCAGATATCTTTATATGGATTAGCTTGGAGAGATAGATTGAAGAGGCAGGTTATTAGGCATGTGGAAGGTTGCATTCTCTCTAGGTGAGATATTTGCTGGGAATTATTTCTCGAGGTGCCAAACTGCAGTGACATGGCTCTTAGACTTCTTGTCTGGCCTATTGATGAAGCCCTTGAAGGGAAGTGGGGCAGCCGAAGGACTGTTGAGCAGAGAAGGGGCACACTTCCTGGGGTGGGACATACATATGGGGAATGAGAGACTATAGGTTGTCAGTGTGAATTGGAATATGTGATAGACTTTCCTATAATCTAGTCACATGTGGTTGGGTTACCTGTGACTGGGTTCCTGTTGAGTGAGAGACTTTAGCCTAGTTGGGAACCCTTACCCAAATGGAGTTTAGCCCTAGCTCGGGGGTGACCCACTGTTGAGATTTATGAACAGTGCAGTCTAAGGCTAGGAGGAATGTGGAAGGTATGCCCACAGTTGGCATCATTATTGCAAAGATAAGTGCCAAATTGTGTGTTAAACTATGTTTGTAGTAATATTTATGCAATTGTTTTCATGGGTTTATGTTATTTATGTTGCATGTATAATTATATTATGATTGTGAATAATTATGTTGTGAATATATATTTAATCATGCGTTGCAGAGTAATTATATCATTTAATAAGTGACAGAGTTGTGTCAGATCAATTTCAGTGGAATTGTTGGTAAATTGATATCAGAGCTGATGAAAAGAGAAGTTTGAGGAAATGTGTCAGGCTTGGGTGGACGAGAATGTCACAAATTGGTATCAGAGTAGAGAGTTTTAAGTGACATTGCCCAGCGGGTGGTTGGGGTGTTGCATCACCTCTTCCTCCATTCTCCCCTGGGATGGCTTCGACCATCAACCCATCTCCCTCATGTTGGATGATCCCCAAAATCTCGGACCTATCCCATTTTGCTTCAACCCCCTATGGCTTCATGACCCCTCTGCCCTCCCCACCATAGAGGCCGCTTGGAATCTCTGGATCATCGGCTCCCCTATTGATATCTGGGAAAGAAAAATAAAAAATCTCAAAGAGGCTCTGAAATCTTGGATCAAATCCAAACTTAACATGCTAGCCCAATCCTAATCCTCCCTGGAGGAAAAATTGGAACGAATAAGGGAGCACTTAGAAACAGAACACCCATGCCCTATCATCCTAGAAGAAGAGAAAGGCCTTCAAATATTATCAATAAACCTTGAAAAAAAAGGAAGAATATTGGAGGCTAAAGTCTAAAAGTCTCTGGCTTCAAGCGAGAGACAAAAATACTAAATTTTTTCACAGACAAACCAAAGCCAAATTGTGGAGAAATAGAGTGACTAAAATCTCTAATGTTGATGGTGAGCTGATTTCAGATTTTGAACAAATAAAAAAGGCAGCCTCTCAACACTTTGAAGGTCTATACAAAGAAAACCTAAATCTCAGCCTTGACTCCTTCAAGAGAATGCTCGAACCCATCCCTTCCCTCCTAAATTCTAAAGATAATGAGTAGCTCTGGAAACTAATATTTGAGGAGGATATTTGGAGCATCATAAAGAGTATGAATCCTGATAAAGCACCAAGCCCTAATGGTTTCATTTCCCACTTCTATAAAAAATGTTGGGGCATTATGAAGAAATATTTGGTCAGAATGATATAGTATGTCCAAAAAACAACAAAAATAGGAGGAAACATTAACTCAACCTTTCTTTCTCTTATACCCAAAGACTCTAACCCCGACTTCTTTCAATAGATTCAGAATGATATCCTTATGCAATGTCTCCTACAAAATCTTCTCCAAAATCTTGGCCAACAGATTAAAGCCCCTCCTCCCCCTTCTCATCTCCCCAAGTCAAGGAGGTTTTGTTGAAAAAAGGAAACTGGTAAACAACATTGTTCTAGTTCAAGAAGCTATTCACTCCAGCCAAAGCAGAGGGGAGAATGGAATGGCCATAAATATCGATATGACGAACACTTTTGATCGAGATAGGCACAAATTTCTCTTGGAAGTTCTAACTCGATTTGGGTTCAATGAGAAATTCCTCTCCTGGATCTCGGCTTGCATTCACCACCCCTGGATAGCCCCTTTAGTCAATGGTATACCCACCTCATTCTTCCATATTTCTAGAGGGTTCCAACAAGGTTGTCCCCTCTCTCCCATTCTGTACATCCTCATAGCTAAATCCCTCAACAAGGAACTTGACAGTGAGAGAAAAAACAAACTCATTTATGGGATCAAAATTTCTCAAGGAGTTAAAAGACTTAATAACTCCCAATTCGCTAATGACACTATTATTCTAGGAGGGGCATATTCCATAATAGCCATAAGATTTTAAAGAGTCATGGATGACTACACTTGAGCTTCGGGTGGGAAGGTCAATGACTCAAAGAGCCAAATTTTTGCATGGAATGCTTCCCACCAAGAAGTACATGTCATAGCCAGAATCCTCAACTTCTCCTTCACTATTGATTAACATTCCTTCAAATATCTTGGCATACCTATCTCCCTTAAATCTCTCCCTTCCACCTCTCAGAGTCTCATCCTAGATAAAATAAAAGAAAAATTCCATCATTGGGGCTCCTTCTGGCTAAACCCACCAGGAAGAGTAATGCTTATCAAATATGTCCTCTCGACTCTTCCCATATTCTAGCTCTCTATGTTGTTAGCTCCTGGACAAATTAAAGTTGCCATCTCTCAGGAACTTAGGTGATTCCTATGGCAAGGAGATCGTTCTAATTTCAAATGCTTTCCTCTTATTAACTGGAAAATAGTAAGATCTCCTCTTTCTAGAAGGGAACTTGGTATAAAAGATCCTAATCTCCTCAACATACCCCTTGGTGCAAAAATATTATGGAGGTTAGTCACAGGAAATAATGATTGGTGGAAAAAGGTAATCCTCCTTAAATATCTATCTGGAGAAAGACTCAGATGTCTTGATCAAAACCCTCCCTTCCTCAAAGGCTCCCAAATCTAGAAACTCGTCTTTGCCTCTTTACCCCTCATTCAAACCCGTCTTACATGGATTCCTGGGAATGGAAAGAACATATGAATCTCCTTGGACAACATCCTAGGATCCCTTCCCCTTGAACGGAATGCTTCTCTCCACCCCCTCCTGTTTTGGCTTTCAACACAAGACAATACCTCTTTATATGACATATCCAAATGGGACAAAAACTCTGGTAAGTGGCTAGGCTGGGACCTAGGGGCCCCTCCCCCAAATATGCAAGTTCTCTCCCATACTCTCATCTCCAGGCTCAAGGGTTATGCTCAAACCTCTCTATCCTCAAAAGTCTCTCGTGGTTAGGGTGCTTGGGACTACTCGATAAAGAAAGGATTCATCTCTCTCCTCAATGACACTCAACCACCACCAAGATCTCAGTGTTAGAAGCAAATTTAGAAAAATTATGGCTTGCCAAATATTAACATCTTCTGATGGACCCTATCTCATGGGAAAATACTAACAGGGGACAATCTATCCAAGAGTGGTTACCATGGACCCTTTAGGTGCACACTCTGTAAAAAATATTTTGATTCTATACAACACTTGTTTTTAGAATACAACTTCTCTCGGTCTTTATGGAAGGTGATTCTCCAAGATTTAGAGACACGGGTCAGGTGGTCAGGGTCCATAATCCAACTTTTTTAGAGATGGAAATCCAAATACAAAATCTATATGTTTAAAAAATCAATCTTCAAAAGAATATGGACATCACTGCCCAAGTATATCTATTGGAAAATATGGCTAGCCAAGAACAAAGCTCTCTTTGTTAGGGAACACAGTCCCCCTACATTGATAACTAATAAGGCTATCAACCTTCTCTTTGAACAATTCACTCAAAGAAAGCTTCCAGCTATATCTCTCCATCATCTTGACAGTATGAAACATTCTTGGGTGGACTCCTTGAGTATCTCAGTTTCTGAGACTCCTACCACCCTTTCTTGCCCCCTTGGTAACTTCAACTTGTTAAAAGGGAATTTGATAATTGGATAAAAGCCAGAAACAATCACACTTTCTTCTTCGATGGAGATTTGAAAGGAAACCCCTGGGAGGTAGGTGCGAGAGGGGTGTTTCTCATCCCAGGAGATCATATGTGTCTATCTTATGCTTGGAGCCTTGGCCATGCCACTAACAATCAAGTGAAAGCTTATGTCCTCCTCAAAGGACTGAATCTAGCCAAGGATAGAGGCATCTCTCCCCTCACTATAATTGGGGACTCTCGACTCATTATATCATATATGGTGCATAATAAGGCTCCTTCTAATATCTCCCTCGGAGCAATTCTCTCTAGGATAAAGGAGGAGACCCAATCCATGGGTGACATTAATATATTTCATGTTGCCAGATGTTTTAAATCAGAGGCAGATTACCAAGCAAATCTCGCTATAAAGCATCCAGAAGGAACTCTTTGTATCAATAGTCTCACCCTTTTCCATCCTATTCCATGATTTTCCACTCTATTAACCTCTTTCTTTTTTGGGGAATATCCTGGCTCCCCTCTCTTGTTTGGCCCTTATTCCTTTCTCCTTTCCTTTGGGGGTTTCACTTCTCTCGATCCAGAGATCCGACTGCAATTCACATGTGTTTTTCATCCTAGACATGACATAGGATTTAATGGGAAGACAAATACAGTGAATTTCATTTGCTATATATGGAATCCTTTAGAGATATTGTCTCATTCTCCAGAGATAACTACATTATTTTGCATAATCAATACTCAATGGACATCACTCCTCCGAAGTTGGAAAACACACTACTCTAGTATGGCTTCTCGACCACCCTCATGGTCTCTCAAAATTGAGAAGTTGGAAGAGGACATGGCAGAGTCCTGTCAGATTACATCAGAACTCCAAATTTGCTACAATGAGCTCCCATACCATGTCATCATAGTAGCATAGGAAACCATTAATCAACCTCAATCCTTAGGGAAACTGCAAGATTAAATAGCGGTTCTTCGACAACAAGTGAAAGACCTCTGAGCCACCTCTCCTCGCATGTCATCCTCGACCAATTCTAAAGTTGTTTCGTCCTCCACTCCAGTACCTAGCATTCTTGATCTTAACATGCCAATGACAAATTCTCGAATTGAGTAACACACTCTCAATATTTTTTCTATTAACGAATGTATCATTTATGTACATGTATTTTAGGCATATATTACAAACTATATGCTGGAATTTTGTGGAAATTTTGAAGCACAGAGATCAACTCAAAGTATTAGTCATTAGGATGGATCAATTTCTAGAAAGCATAGATCTTTTGTTGGACCAGTTTTGGATTCCAAGCTCCATTGTATCTCTCAAGCAATCATCTTGGTTGCCACCCTTTATATATATATAAAACTTCTCTTTTATGTTAAAAAGAAAAAAACATGTGAGTTTTTTTTTTTTTTTAACTAAAATAGTTATTTTTTATTTTTATTTTTATTGATTAGATATCGGTTGGGCCATGGCATAAACAACTGTCATTACAATGATTCAGCAATCATTTTTCCTGGGGCACGACATATCTCTTTCTTTCATTACCAAGAATTGAGGTGTTTCCAAATCTATGGGATAGAAATCCATGTGGGTGCTTCCTCATTTTTGCTGAATGTTCCTTGAGACAAGAGACAACCCACGTTTGCCTTTTGATCTGCTTCCGTGTTCGATTCTCGCAAGATGTGATAGAATTGGGAGTTGGAGAAGTCTTGCACAACATACCTTAGTCTTTGCAGAGTCTTGTTGAGTGTTGGGTCGTTGAATTGGTCTTCCGAAATTATTGTTTTTATCAAAATTTCTGAATCCTCGAAGACTTGAATTTCTTTAATGCCATTTTCCCGCGCTATCTGGTAGGCTTTTAACAGCCCCAGGATTTCAGCCTGATTATTAGTTCTCCAGCCTAGACCCCAGCTGAAGCTATCTTTCCTTTGTCCATCGTAGGAGTAAAGCACTCCACCTACCCCTGCTTTCCCTGGGTTTCATTTGGAGGCGCTGTCGAAAAAAATTGTTTCTTTACCTTTCTTCCTCCACCAATCTTGAAATATTGCATCTGTTTCTCTTATACGCCAACCTGGAGTGCTTAGAGGACAAGCAACGATCTTTTTCGTGTCTTGAGTTATAATATCTCCTAGCCAATTCTTTTCTTCGGGAAGGAGAGAGTTTTTGTTCTTGAGGGTGTGGTAAGTCATTGCTTCTCGGAGAAGTGCTTTTGCGTTAGTGGCCACCGTCAAAGGGGAATGAAGGACGCTATTGAAGATCTGATCATTTCTTGCCAGCCAAATTTTCCAACATAAATATTTGGAAATGGCCTACCAGATTCTTTGCCAATTTGATTTGCTTTGCATCTCTTGAGGATATCTCGCTTTCCAAGAGGAGAAGAGGGTTGTTACTGTAGTCTGTGATGGAGTTGTGACATTGAGGCCGTTGAGGGTGATCTTCCAGGCTTCTTGGGAAAATGGACAATCCACAAACAGATGGTCCATAATTTCAATAACGCTACAACATAAGGAGCATCTATGAGGTCCAACTATACCTCTTTTTATCAGATTTTCTCCTGTCAGCGTTTTCTTATGCATTAAGATGTTTTCTTATGCATTAAGATCCAAAAAAAGAAGTTTACTTTTGGAAGACCAATTGGGTCCCAAACCTGTTTCCATAGAGATGTTGATTCTGTCATAGCTTGGGTAGATTGAAGAGCATTGTAACCTTGTGCTTATCTCCCAGTTTTTCCCCATTCCCATTTATCTGGCGCGCGTAGGTGGACAGGGGCCAAATCGGCCAACGAGTTTATGAGAAGAGCTTTTTGGAGTTGTAGATGCGCTAGGCTTTCAGGGAGTTCTCAATCCCACCAATTTCCTGTGGTGTCCCAAGAGGAAATGTTTGCCAGTTTATTGAAATCGGGTTGAGTAAGCCACTCACGGATTTCTTTAATTTCTTCAGATGGCCCATGATGTTGTCACTCCACATCAGTGTTTTTTATCCATTGCGAGGAATTCGGTACATGTGGATTTGGAAGAAGTCTAACCCAGCGTGGCAAAGATTCCAGATCAACGTTCCTTTGGTGGTATTTTCTGCCTTTAAATTCCTCATCGAATTCCCTTGGAAGTATTTTCTTCTTAATATTTGGCTTTGGCTTACTGGATGTCTGGAGTTTGAGAAGAGCTTCCAAATGATTTTTCCACCTACAGTTATATTGGCATGACCAGTATCTCTTATTTGCAAGCCTCCTTCATTGATTGGGCGTTTGACAGTTTCCAAGTTAACAAGATGAAATTTCCTTTGGTTGCCCTTTCCTCCTTGCCATAGAAAATCTCGGATCAAGTTTGAAACTTGTGCCAGGATCGCCTTTGGAGCCAAGAGGAAGGAAGCCTGATAGACTGGCAATGAAGAGAATACCGATTTTATAAGGATAAGTTTTCCTGCTGTTGTGAGCTAGTGTCCTCCCCATGCTATTATTTTGTTGTTCTTGATTTTGCTTATAATTTATGTCCATAGCGAAGATTTGTTGGTTCCCAGAGTTAATGGGAGTCCGAGGTATTTTATTTTTTCCCATGAGGCATAGCCTGAAAACCCCAGGAAATGGGCAATTGGTTGAATGGTATGTTGGTCAACATTCCACCCATACACTGCACTTTTCTTTTTTGTTGTTGATGAGCGCTCAAAAACATGTGAGGTTTTGAAGTCACATGTTTTATGGATTTTGATTATGTTATGATAATTTATTGCGTAATTCTATTGAAAGGTTAATTTTACAATTTAATATGGAGAAGATATACAACATATTAATAACATAATATAAAGGGGTGGTAGGAGTGGGAGAGTTCATCCTCGATAATGAAGGAAAAGAAGAAAATGCATATGTTTAGGGACAACTTCTAATAATCAAGCTTAGGTGCTAGCATTGTATGAGGGTCTAAGGATCATAAATCAGAGAAAATACAAAAGTATAATTATTGTTGGAGACTCCGAATTAATAATCATAAAGATGAATAAAGGGAAAATGCAGGCTCAAAGTATGTTATTGCAAGTTCTCATTAGGATGGTTAAAGAGTTAGAAAGATTTGAAGATGTGGAATTCTATTGTAAGTTTTAAACTTGTGAAGTAAAACTATACATGCAGATTCTGAAGCAAAACAAAAATTAATCAATGGCTCATACACACATTATACAGAGATTTACACTGGAAACCCTTAACCAGGAGAAAACCAACATTCCTTGGTGTTGCACCTTTCAAATCTGCATTGTATTAATTTTAGCGTTCACAATACAATATATACAATATTTTAGGTATTTTGCAGCTACCAAAACCATAATCCCTTAATCCAGGATTAGTTTAGAAAACTGCTAAAAATAGCGAAAACCGCCCCAAAAAATTTTCAGGGCGCTGCCTTGAACCCTGTTGCCTCCAAGAAAATTCCTTTGCCGAAAGCTTCACCTATCGGGGGGGCAATACTAGGCCTCCTAAGACCCCCCTCAGACAATGCTCGATGCATACGTACACCACTAATGGGGCAAGGATCGTGCAATCCGACGCACCCCCCCCCGCCCACCTCGCCCCCCCCACACGTAAAGAATATAACACATACCCAACATCTATCACATGTTTAGGGCTTTGAATAAGATAGAGGATGAACTCACAAATAGGGAAAGTAGGCTTGACCATGGAACATTTCAAGATAAGAATGGGCAATCAAAGATTTGAATTCCTTAATTAAGAAGTTTTAATCACGATAAAGGTGAAAATGGAAAGGGTTATTAAAAAGTTGGGGTTTCTAAGCCACCCAATCATTGGAATAATTTCATAGGTAGTGGAGGTAAATAAACATGTGTTCCAAGACATCAACAAGTCAATTCACATGTAGTCTCATTAAACCTTATCATGGTGTTAGCAAGGGAGCTTCACATCTCATGCAGAAGGACGCTACATAGGGAGATCTATCCAACCCACACCATAATTAATCCTCACTGGGTGGGATAATGGGGAATATAAGAGAGGATTTACAAGGAGTTGGGTTTCAATTGGAAATTGTGACTCGGTGCATGGACCAAGACTTCATCAAGGATTACCTCCAGGGCATCTATTAGAGCTTAGTGACTAAGGTTGAAACTGGAAGAAAGACCCGAATTCTTAAGGGAGGATATTGTGAGGTAAGAAACAAATAGAGTTGGAAATCGCAAGGTGTATGCTGTGAGTATTGGGTGGCACTTGACAATGGACAAGGGGAGGTAGGGAAGAGTAGCGCAACACCTTGAAGTGCAATTGGATAAGAGAGATTGATTCTAGGAACCTTGGGTATTAAATTGATTGTGGATATGATGCATAAGCACACTACTTGTCGTCCATACTGTGAAATCACGGAGTTAAAGAAGTTAACGAGGACTCAAGAAGCTAGTGTGATAGATATAAAGACAACCATAAAAGAAACAATAGACCAAAATCAAAGAGAGGAAGTAGGGAGAGATAAAGAAATAGCTATGATATTGGAGGTGATTCAAGTGTAGAAGAAGGAAGTTGAAGACTTGAAGGTAGAAAGTGCCTTGTTCAGGAACACCATCGATGAATTAAATAAGATGCAAAGCATGGCCTCCGAGATGCTTTTCTCTGTTGGTTCAATAGGCAATAAGGATGGAGGATCAGTGTTGTTAGTTGGTACCTTTGGGTCAGGAATTTGGCAAGCAGGAAGAGATCAACACCAAGTTGAAGTTGTAATCATCCATGCAACTTAAAGTTTTATTTATGTATTTCAAAATCAATTTTTTTAGTAGGTTTTTTTATTAGAATTTACCCCTACAAGAAGGCATAATATATATTATAGACTTAGGTGTGGTATCATAAGATTTAAACTGCAACTTATCAAAATGTTATTATTCCTTTTTGTTGGACAAAAACATGATATGTACTATTATGTAGATTAGTATTGTTGCAACAGTTTGATAATATAAAATCTATCCATTTCTGTTAAGACAAACAAATAAATAAATTAGATAAATATAATAGTTAAAATAAATAATTTAAAAAGTTGTTTTAATATATTAATTTTATATCAATTATATATATATATATATATATATATATATATATATATATATATATATATATATATATTCCTAGAAAAAAGCATAATTCTATTCATCCAAAGAGAACCAAATTACATTTTGTTGGTGCTTTAAGCACGACCCAAACATGGGAAAACTTAGGTCAGAAAATAAAAGCCGGAAGAGGCCAATGAGCTGGTTGATAAGCTACAACAAAGTATACAAAAAAAAGAGTTGAGAACATTCTTGAAAGAAACAATATATGACTAGATAACCGCACGAAATTCCACCACAGAGAAGCATGTCGGAAGAGAAATCCCAAACAAAATATCTCGGAGACAATATGGACCAGGTCAGAGCGGTATGAAGCTCCCACATTAATTGGGCATACATCAAACCTTGAACAAACCGACAATGGTGACTAGATGGACCAGGTCAGAGTAGTATGAAACTCCCTCATCATCTGAGCATACATCAAACCCTGAACATACCAACACAATCAGAGAGAGGAACTGCAGATTGATGAGAGCAGAGCCCCCCAAAAAATCATGTTGAGAGCGGGCAGCAAGATGAACCCCCCAAAAAACCCAGATGCAGGATGTACCAGATCATAGTTGCATACATATATCTCTAACAAAAGAGGATACAAAACTCCAAACCCCAGCTACAAAGGATCTGAAACTCAGCAATAGAAAAATTGCAATCAAACCCACAAAGTAGAGGGTATGCATCTGACCCTGAACGAACCTGAAACGTAAAAGGGAGAACAAAGAAGCATCATGAAAACTCGCCAAAGGAGAGGCCACCCACAGAGAAAACCGACGACAAGACTGTCAAAAACCCCGAGACAACACAAGATGGGCCAATGAGAGATCCGAGGTGAGAACACTACAACTCCAGTAGAATTGCACCAACAAGCACGACCACCAGCAAAAAAAATTGCCTCATCCAGAACAGAGAGCTCGATCTGCACGAATAGAAGCCATTTGAACAAAACGAGAGAGACAAAGCGAGATCATTGCAACACCGGGAGGACCACACCAGCAAACGAAGATACCCATCCACCATCAAAAATTCATCTCATCCAAAGCGGAGAGCCTGATCCGCAACAACAAAAGAAAGAAAACTCATCTCAGAGGAAAAAACCCCTAGAGAAAAGCATCGCAACCGGGAAATAAGGCGAGGAGAAGAAGGATTCGATGGTGAAGGCGGACAACCGCACACTTACTCCAAGAGAAGTAACAGATCGAGGGGTCTGCGGCCAGGAAAACCTTAGCCACAAACACCCATGCATACATTCAACTTTACCAATCCACTTACAAATGAAAACACCATCAATCATATATATAAAGTGAATGAAAATAGAACCAAACTATATTCATAATTTATTAAGCTTTGAGATATCAAATCTCTCAAAGTGCAAAACATAATACAATTGTCTTTATATATATATATATATA
>ML782667.1:418364-443447 GCA_009831015.1 Picea engelmannii
TTTTTTTTTTTTTTTTTTTTTCAAATGAACACTTTGCGAAGAAATAATTTACAGACACTTGCTTGCATTTGCAAATGGTATCCAGTGCAAAGCCATTGAGGCACCTAACCCAACATATTTACGTGTACTTGACCTCAAAACCTCTTAACCTCTTGTATAAGGTTCAAATACTTAATCACTCCAACTAACCCATGAATTAAAATCTCTTTAAATATATTAAAAAATGTAATTATTGTTTTTATAAATAAATAAGATATATAATCAAATAAAATTTTAATTTTAATTTTAATTTCATTAAAATTTGAATTTAATTGAGCCTCATTAAATTATACTTATTTACAAATATTTTTTTGCAAATAAGTATATTTTTTCTAGACATTTAAGTTCCTCAAGTTGCCCCTGGTTTAGGGATCCATCGTCCACCTCATACATGATTCGTGAAATGTTTCCTTCAATCTCTAATAACTCCTTTTGCCTTTTGGCTTTCCAAACTAGGATCCACTTTTAAATCGCAGATTTAGTGCGCTTCAGTTTTGCTTCGAATTGCACCATAAAGGGTTCAATAGCATCATGACTTAGCCTCACCCAAGTGGATGCTACTAACTTCCTGAAGTCCTCCTCCGCCAACCAAACTTTGTTGATTTTAAGAGGCGCAGGAGGTGATTCCGCTCTCGAACTCCAAATTAGCAATATAGGACGATGATCTAAACTTCCCCCTTCTTCGACTTTTGCCTTAAATCTGAAACCCCTGTCTAAGAGTTTTTCAGAGGAAAGGAAACAATCTAGTCTCTTGGCTACTGCAAAAGAGAATATCATGGTTTATATAACTTACAAAAGAATCACCTTTAACGTTTGGAACTTTATATGTAGTGAAACTAAGTTGGTGTCCATCAATGACCAAAATAGGTCCATGGAACCAGAGTGCATCAGCATTTGAATCACAGCAACATGAGTGCCTCCCAAAAAGGGAACTTCTATCTACAGAAACCGAGTATAAAAACTAGGTGTTTGAAAAAAGCCCATATGGAGGGAAGAGCGCATGAGGTGATACAAAAGAGAGAAGACAAATGCATCTGCAGCCAAACTATAAGAGAGGAAAAAGCTAATCCTCCTGGTCAACAAAAGTAAGGACATCAAAGTTATCACAAGTGCCCACAGACGAATGTTCTCTGGAGAGTGTCTTGGACTCATAGGGCTCTGGGGAGCAATCCTCAGTGGCATCAAAGAATTTCCAACCGGGGCTGAAGTGGAAGCACTCCTAACTTTCAAGGCCGATAAATCTAAACAGAAGCGAAGAAGCTCGTGTCACGACCATGAACTGGTACTCTCGGATGGGGCGGATGATGAACAGTTCACACCCCTTTCAAGTTCCACACACTGGAACTCAATACACAGTTGGCTTGCGATCAATACAGGTTAAAGTCTATGTTTCACCGAGGTTTGAGGACAGGGGCCAAGGGGAAAGGGGGACATAGAGAGACCCCCAAATTATAGCGTATGCCACAAGATGTCATGGGCACTAATGCCATGCTACGGACACACAAGAATAATGTGCTGAAATGACAGAAAGTGCACTAAGTATTACAGATGCCAAATGTAACAGAATGTTCTAAGTCACAAATCTTAGCTAACTGTGCTACTCTCTGAAGTAGCAAATTTAATGATTAACAAAGTAAAATGAACTTAAAACTTTAAAAGAAGAAACATTCAGAACTGTTCATGAAATAGAAACAAAAGATAAACTAACTACTCAACCCAATTGCATAAGAAATAGACACCATAATGTGGTAAACACGGGATTTTATTAACGCCATGGTCTAAAAGTTCTATGAATTTGTCTTTTTTCATCCGTTCAAAATAATGTGAATGAGAATTAGTTATTTTAACTTGAAATTTGGCAAGAATAATTTTGGATTGATGGAATTGTAGATATCTTGCACAATTCAGTTGCAATAGGGGTATTGGAAGGTGCTGAATCCATTTCTACATTCAAAACAACAATTTTATCAATCCAAAATTACAATTTTGCTATGTTGCATTGGTTTTCGGGACGGGGGAATGGCGGGGATGGGGGACGCGTCCCCGGGATGGCTAAAGCGCACCCCTAAAATTTTCAGGGGACGACGGGTTGGGGACGACAATAATATATATATATATATATATATATATATATATTAAAATTCACCATAAACATTTGTAGTTGCTTCAAGCTTGTAAGCATATCAAGCTATACTATACAATATTATGCACAACCCTTACACTTTCCAATTCTGAAAAAGCTCGACCAATTTAAAAAAGGGTCGAGTGACATTTCATTATTAGCTTTAGGAAAATTAAATGAGAAATGTCTCTATAGCAGTTTTTCTTACTCATATTTCTTGTTAATGACGATTATGTTAAAACATAAAAGGCATTCCCTTCTCAATAGGTTTTGCATATTTTTATGGTTGTGTTGAAAACCACTATAAAACACTTTGGTTCTGTAAAGAGATTAGATTCATATTTCAGATTAAGAATGTGATTGAATAGGAATTTATTCAAACATTTAGTGCCCAATTGAAGTCACTACTATTTGATTGTTTTCACAATGCTTGAGGTTGGGATGGTGGAAGCACTATAATTGAATGAATCCTGAAAACCCATGTACAATATGTAAAAGCTAAAATGACCAGAAAAATGAGAAGAACAAGAACAGTAACCATAAGGATCAACCCTTTGAAATGTTGCATTTCTTGTTTTTTTGACATGGAAACTTTGTTGCTGAAAATACAATATTTAAATCACCAGAAACCCAAATCAAAACCCATGTTTTGAGCTACAACTTTTACAACAGATTTAGATTCAATGCAATACAAAAATAATGGATGGGAAAAATGATCTTATTGTTCAATCATCAATTTCCATGGTTTTCAAGACTGAAGATATATGCCCTGAATATCCCCAAAATCTGCCCCCAAAAATCCATGAAATCTGCCTATAACATCCTTGAAATATGTTTGTAACGTCCCTGAAATATGTTGGGCATGTCTTGGGGAGGACCAACAAGTCCTCGAGTCCCCAATGAAGTCCCCAACAATTTGGGTAAGTTTCCTAAGGGTCCCCAAGTCCTCAGTACGCAGGAACGGCGGGTACGCGGGTTTTTTTGGGGGGGACGGGTCCCCGTGCAACATAGCAATTTTGGGAAAGATTGCATGGCCAGATTTTGGTAATGACAAAATGGAAAAGTTCAAATTCGTAGAATGTTTACTATTTAACAAAATTCTTTATTAACGGTTGAACAACTTGAATTACATTGCAGTCTATCTATTTGGCTCTCACTTTTGCTCAACAAGGGAAAATGAGCACTTACATATGTTGGCATTGTAGGGCACAATAATACTATATTTTACAATGCTTGAAAAATACACTAGCAAGCTAATTGCCTAAATTATGGGATACAATCTCCAAAAACGGTCCACACTTACAAAATAAGCCACCTTAAGGGGATCCAAAGCTCAGAATGGTGCCATGTCCAAACTTGGCATAACACAAGGGATGATAGGGTATTATGCATAGGGGAGACTGTAAAAACTATAAAAGAATTACTACTTTTACTATCAATAAGTCATGATTAATCATAAAGAAATACAACACTACATCCAATCATCTAATTTGAAATGACAACTTGTCATTGCAAACTAGAAATACAACACTACATTCCAACATGATATACAAGTTTGCAATGACAAGTTTTCTAGTTATATAGTCTTTGATACATAAATGCCAAAATAATGAATGATCATACATGTATAATAATTAAAATGGAAAAGAGAGGACCAAGCCACTAGCTAGGCTTACGTACTAAATAGCCTATGCCTAGTCTTCTACTCCCTTGTACTACTATAGTTCATTCACATCATCATTAGGAACACCAACATCAATGTCACCTTCTGACTCCTCTGCCTCTTCAAAGATGCTAAATGGCACCCCAACCAACCCTTATTGTAACTTTTAACCCTCCTCTATGAGGCATCCTTTGGATCAACACCCTATTGCATTACTAGTCCCTTTAGATACTCAAATGTCTTTTGGTGTAAGCGGACCATGACAAGTAAAAAACTATAAATAAACGAATGAAAGAAAGATCAAAGCATAAGCTGCGATTTTGGGATATCATTACTAATGCGATTATTGATATATGGAATTCCATCCTACTCAAAAGGGTAACTACGATTTGGAGTATTCTCCTACCCAAAAGGAGAGATCATTACAGTGTAAACCAAGTTGTAGGTTTCCGGTTGTTTACTTGGATCACATATTGATCTTCAAAGTTCAATAGGACATGAGATAAGAATCTACAACATTTGGAGCCGGTGTTTGAAGCGTTAAGGAAAGATCAATTGCACATTAACTTGAATAAATGCCAATTCTTTAAGGAGGAATTGGAGTACCTTGGGTTCATTGTGTCTTAGAAGGGGTTGTGCATGAATCCAATGAAGGTGAAGGGAATTTTCGTATGGGCCACACCATGCAATAACGTGGTTCAATGAGAATTTGAATAAAGCATGGAAGAAGTATTCTACTTATGATTTGGAATTTTGTGCAATTGTGCAAGCGTTGAAGCATTGGAGGTGTTACCACCAGAACATGCCTCGAGCTTAGGTGTTGGAGTAAAATGGATCATTCTACACATTTTGATTCATAACATTCCATTGAGGATACTTTTGGGTTTTTTTTACTCTCAAGGAAATTTTGCATATTTGGAGGCACTTTCATCCTCAAAGGTGCACCTCACATCATACAAGGCATGTTCTACATAATTGGAGGCATGGCATGGTTCATTGGCATTCTATAAAAGGCATCAATGTGGAATGCCCTTCATAATGACATATGGCATGCAAACCCCATCTCCCAAGGGAAAAACACATACTTCTAAGTGAAATGCTATCATTGAGGAATATCATGGTGTATTTATGCCTTAAGGAGCTAATTTGATGAGGTCACCCCACATTCCAGCTGACATGTATCATGTATATCTATTGAATCCATATTTAAAGGAATGTTTAAGCATTATTGGAGCGCCTTGGATGGAAAGGTCTAGAAGACATCTAAGAGTGGTCTCTTTCAATAAATAAACCAAGTTCTAAGAGAACACTCAATGGAGAAGGATCTAGAATGATACAAATATCAAGAAAAAACATTTTTTTAGTGGAGCGCTCAGCCTAGGGTATTGACAAGTGGCATGGTTGACCCTTTCTAAGCATGTAAGCGAATGGATGAAGGCTTTGGTAGTGCAGCGCCCTACTTCTAGGGTAGTCTAGAATCTAGATCTTTCTAATATTATTTTATTTTATGTAAAGTGGCAAGGAATGCATATAAAAAGGAGGCCTACTCTTCATTTGAACCTTTTGAGTTCATCGTGGAGAAACACCCTAGATACTTTGTATTGGGGACTGAAGCTTATCTTGCAGATCTGGAGCTTGTTTGTGAAATTTTTTAGGGCTGATTTGCATCCAAGGATGCCATCATATCATTGCAGGTTTTTTTCCTGCTTGGCTAGGTTAAATGGTACTGTCTTGTGGGTTAATACTGGCTGTTTGAAGGGCTGGAAGAGAGGTCTGTTAACACGCTCCTTGGTTGTTGGTAATACCAGATTGCAGAAGTCTGTATTCAGGGCCGATTTTTCAATAAAAACTGTCATCTTTTACGACTTATGTCTTATCTAATATCACAATTTCACTTGGATGGATGATGGTGGTATTGTTTTGTATTGTGGACATCTATACTTAGCTGTGGGTGTAATTTACAGATCTGTTGCAATTAGAAGCGTTGCTGTTAGCGCATGTTTGTCAAGTTTCTATGCTTCATAATCAAGTTCTCATCTCTTTATTTTGACTCCATACCGTAAGGATAAGGCACTGATCTACTTGAATTCATCTCCATTATGTCTATTGCATGTCACAATTTTCTGTTTTGCTAAATCTGGAAGTCATTTTTAGGGGTTTCAAAGATAGATTTAGCAATCCTATTAGGGAATCCCCCTTTGTGTTGGAAAGGAACCAGCCTAAAGTGAGGGAAGTATCCATCGAGGTGACATTGGGTGCTGTTGCCCGCTCAAGAGTAACTACTCATAGATCCACCCTCTCACGGGTGTGCTGTTGCTGCTTGCATGAGCTCTCTTGCTCATGATCTCTGACTCAGACTTTTTCTTCTAGTTCTCCTTCAGACATATGATGATGTTGCCTCACATGACTTCTCAGTTCATTCAGATGACTCAACCATGGTATCAGCTCCTTTGATATACACCTCAGATGACACATGCTCTTGCAGATGGTACACTATTCTTTCATTGCACATGCTCATGGTACTTTGGTTTAATTTGCTTTACTTCAGTTGATGTGCTATGTTCTTATGTATGGGTTTGATAACTCGTTGTGATCGTGGTAAACACTAAAGTGTGATCTAATAGCACTTCGTGACATTAATGATTTTACTATTTTCCTCGTCATACCATGGGGGACATAATTTTCTCTTAGATAAGTGTCGTCATGTCTTGGGTCAAGTCGTACTACTAGGGATCTTGTTAAGGTAGTGTACCTCATATCTCTATCCATACTTAACACTTTACATCTTCCCCTTTCACTTCCATTGCATCTGTAAAAATTATTCTCACACATGTTTGACTTGTCAAATGTCATTTAGCAAGGTCCATAAAAGCAAATGGAGACACCATTGTATAGAAACTCAAGTCAAATAAAGCCAAAAAGGATAGAGGTGAAGAGCAAATAAGAAAGTAGAAAACAATAATGCTAGAGTTATGCCACCTCACTAAAAGGCCCTTACCCCTAAGTCCTATGCTTGATAATGTATATCTAAAGAAAGGACTAAGAAATCAAAGAAATACAGGAAAATATTAAAGGGGCAGTAAAACAAAGTGATGAGGTGGTAACTCTAAGCTAAATGCTCCCTCTTAAAGGTTTACACATGGAATTAATGAAGATTCCTAGCTCTTAAAAGCTAGTTGGACAAGACAAAAGACCTTCACATCATCATACATGACTTTGAGGGTCAATACATAAAGTTTCCCTTTCCCTTTCCATAAGTTATCTATCACATTACCTAACTATAACTTAGTGATCTATGAAATACCTTTTGTCTTAGGATTGTTGAGATTTGGGTACCTTGGAAAGTGGTCCCCTTGTGTTTGTGAGTCTCTAAACACAAAGGGGGAGACTATTATCCTTATACCTTTACTTTATGTTCTATTTCACATTGACATAGGAGACTTAAGTCATAAAGTGACAATTAATTCACAAGTGGGTGAATTAATAGACATAAAGCAGACTATGGAAACTTAAGTAAAATGGGTTTCTAAGTGAGATTTATGAGAAGTGATCTCACCCATTGATTAGACTTGGCTAGATCTAATCTAAGCCATTGATCGTTTAGGGTTTGGTCTAAGAGAGACTAAAGGAGGCAAAAGGGTGAGGATGAGACTCATTCTTCACTTGATCACTTGAGAGATTTGGATGAGGAGAAGAGGAGTGAAGGAGAGGAAGAGATGAGACAAGGGTTTGAAGAGAGGAAGAGAGGATGCGCACTTGAGAGAAGGGCGTACTAAGCTTTGGTAGAGGGCGCACTTGAGAGGAGGGCGCACTAAGGCTTGGAGAGGTGCACTTGAGGTGTGGGTGTGCATTGTTTGAGGAAGGGTGCACCATGAGTGGTGAGCTTGTGTTGTAGAGGAAGGGCGCACCAAAGTTTGGGGGTGCACTTCATCAACGGGTTCTTCAAGCAAGGCAAGGGCGCAAGGAGGGTGCCATTCTTCATCTTCTAGTAGGCACATTTGAGAGAGGGTGCACATGTTAAAAAGGGGTGCCAACTTCAAGGGATCTCTTGGCTTAGCTTGTGAGGAGCAAGCCTTTTGTATCAGGTTCTATTGTTATATTTTTTCATTGTAGAATTTGATTGAGATAACCATATATACATCTCTCTCTTATTGGTTTTCCCGGTTGGGGTTTTTCCAGGGTCATGTTGACCAAAAACTATATGTGTTCATTTGTCATGTTTGCTTAGTATTTTCTGATGTAGGTTGTTAAAGATCCTAGACGTGTGTTTGATGTTTTATGGTATATGTATGAGCTAATATTGGACATCATAAACCCATTGTTTAACCCATGCAAAAAACAGCCATAAAAGAGCATCAAACCAAAGATTTGTGGGCAGATTCAAAGGGAGAATTATCAGACTTGGTGGCTGTCATAAACCAGCAGCAAAACAGTCTTAAGATTGGCTGTTATGGACAGCAAGTTGACTGTCCTAAGACAGTGGTAAAAACAGTTTGATAAACGTTGAAATAAGTGCCCAACAAGAGGTCAAATGAAACACCTTTTGTCTTAGGATTTGTCACATGTAATAGGGGTTAAGGTTGTCCTCCCATGTGAAACTTAATCAAATTCTGAAATTAACTTATGTTATAATGTTGCTAGAAGAAATCACTTGATATGCGTCACCTAATGACTTGTAAAGGGGTTTGACCCACCACTATAAGTGGATGCCTTGCATTGCGATCTACATACATGTATCGGGGGTGGAATTTATGCCTTGGGATCCATGTATCATGCCTTGAGATTTGTGTACTTGCCTTGGGATCCATGACATTATGTTGGGATTCATGATACTACCTTAGGATATGTGTACCAACATATAGACACATACATCTACATTGAGATCTATGCCATTTTTCTTGGGATCCGTGACACCACATTGGGATATGTGTCACTGCATTGGGATTCGTGATAGTGCATTGGATGATGATAGGGACTCCACATCATCATCATATGCTACATGGACCATTCCTTGAGGGTGGACTTGTTCATTTCAACCATTTCTTGAGGTTGTTGAGGTGGTTAGAGAATATATTTTTAGGGCGACTAGTTTTAGAGGTAGTTATCTTCTGACAGAATGCCCAAAATTTTCTCAGAGTAGTGTCATTAGATGTAGAATGATGGTGGGATTTCCAAAATGTGGTCATAGTAGAAAATTGGGAAAAACCCGACATAGTTATGGTGTTTTAAAATCTGTTGCGAGAAAAATGTTGCTGCATTTTGACCACTTGATGTCCCTCTTGATTCCACACGTGTGGGTTGCTAGAGCATTTTTTGGAGCACACCTCTTCTCTTTGACTAGTCCACTTACATGTTGGATTTTGTTGAGGTGATTATTTTCATGATATATTATTTTTTTTGCACAAGATGGTTTTAGACCATGGTATTGAGGGCACCTCTTGTATTTTCCCATGGTTTTGCTGGATCACCTTGTATTTGCACATGGTTTTCACTCATGGTTTTGTGAGGCACCTCATCTATATAAGACATGCCTCCTCTTCATTGTAACTTGGTTGAAGATAATTAGAAAAACTAGTTTTTCTTGCCAAAGCTATTGTATATTCTTATTTTGCTTGAGTATTGTTCTAGGGATATAGTGGGTGTTTGTATTTTCCAAGTGTGCCAGGAGGAAGGAGCTACTACAAATCAAGAAGGTGCCTTGCCAAGTTGGAGGAGTCTTGTAAGGTATAGTGCATCTTGCCTTACCCTTTGATTTGTTTGTATTTAATATTGGAGCATTAAGCTTGGACGTCTAGGGGCTCTAATTTTTTGTTTTAGGACTATTTATGAAGGTCATTCATAGTACTTAGACTAGAATCTTTTAGGACTAGTCCCCCATAGTGGTTTGTATATTTTCAAATACCCTAGTTTGATGCTCATAGGGCAATCCTTTAATTGTGCATGTGACTTAAATACATAGGATGCATGTTGATGCTTGTAGGGCAATCCTCAGATGGTGCATATAACTTCAACACATAAGGTGAGTGAACAACATCTTCAAGTTTGATTAAGATGACCCCATAGCCTAGGTAGATAGGAACTGGTCCACCCTTTTACACTTTTAACCCAAAATCTTTTGATTTTTCTCCCTTTTATTTTTTGTTTTCTTTTAGCCTAGGGTTTCAATGTTCCAATTTGTAGATCTAGGTTGCCATTTCAAGTCTTTGGAGCTAAGGTTTAAGATCTAGATTAGACTTGAAATCGTCTTTGCAAAATCGTTTATCATGCTTATTCATCTAACATTTTTCATCTTATTTATTAGAACTAGTGGTTACTTGGTTATCTTTATTTGGCTCTAATAAGAACACAAGTAGATTAGAACTAATGCTTCAAGTTTTGATAATTTTATAGTTCTAGATCTATTTGATCTTTTCATAAGCGCTGGAAATTTCCTAAAGGTTTTAATCTACTTGGATGATTCACATTCATGCTCATGTTCACCAGAGGAACTAAATCGATGCAATATTTGTCAAACGTTTAAAGGATAAGGATCAATTAACTAGCTGATCAATTTTGCATTGAATTAAAATCCACCATATCCATGTTAACAAAATCTGGATTTTGCAAATAAGAGGTGGACTGATCTTGATGGTTTATTATCACTGTTGGAATTGGCAAAGTTGGAATACATAAGTGTTGAATCTTTGAATATTAGACTAGATTTGTGATCCAGACACATAAGCTTAATAAATTGATAATGGAAGGGGTTGAACGATTGGTCATTTTGCTTAACCCTGCACCTTATTTGGCTGAAAACATGTTCTAATTCGGGTCTTGATCTAACACTTGAACTTGATTTTTGGTCTAAACAATCCCAAAATCTAAATCGATGCACTTTTAGGCAGGGTGACTTGATTACTTAATGTGTTTAAATTTGATCCTTTCCCTGGTTAAATTTTCTGCTATATGATGGTTTGGTTTGACAGAGTTAAAATTTCACCAAGCACTAAGAACTTAATACTTGTATATCCTCTAGCTGATACAATCTAACACTGTAATGATTTTCAAATCTGAGTTGCTCTGATATATTGTCATTTAAGTTTTGATCTTAATGTGTTGAATCTGATCATAATGCATAGCATAAGCACTCTAAGCATACAGGTCTCTTGCACACATTGTCTCAAGTTTTAAATTAAATCACAGTTTATACAATAACAATACATGAAATCAATGCTAAATGAGCTGCCCTGGTGATGTTAATGTTGCATTTTACCCTTTGGAATATCTCATGAGACTGGACCTAAAAGTAACCTTTACAGTGTTGTTATATATCTGCCATGATCAGGGTAACAAACAGAGTTTTATGGATCTTATTACTACAGGACATCTCACTTTTTCATTCTGGAATAGGTTCTGAAATGTCTCTACATTTCTAATGATCAAATCAAAGCTTAATATGTTCAAATGATTTACTTGATCCATGATATAACATTTCATATGGTTTAAACAATACATAATGTGTTTCAAGAGCTTCTTGTAAAAACTTAACGTCTCACATTCTTAGTACTATTTCGTATTCTGGAATATTTCATTGGTTGAAGGTTTTACAATGATCCTAAAGAAAACTCAATGACTTGCTTCTTGATGCTTTATGATTCATGCAGTCACACATGCTGGAAGAGATTACTGTTTAAGGGTTTTTGACATGGTCATTTGTAAATTTTACTTGATTCATAGCCTATGATCTGTCAAATCGATGCTAAATATGCCCAACGATTTGCCCCTTTGAGCTTAACATTAGATCATTCATGGTTGGACTTTTCAAGTTCAGATTTTATGTCATGTTTCTCAAATTCAAATAGACATTCACTGCTGGTATAAATATGTTGCAATAAGGGTTTCATAACAGAAATTGATCCAACTCTACTCATCATAAGTGCACCTAAATGCTGGTTAGATTAAAATATGTTTAAGTGCCTAATTCATCTTATGGGATATGGATATGATATACACATAAGAAGCATATTTCACTAAGCACTTAACTCAGCACTTAATTTTAATGGTGAAGCTTCTTGTAAACTTTATGATACATCGTGATGATGTTAAATGGTGACGAGTAACATTTTCGGATCTGAACAGTAGCTTAACATACATCTTCTCCAAATCTACTCTTATTGTTAATATATTGGTCTAAAATATGGTGAATAAGCAAATATGGTGGTGATACTAAGCATAATTCAGCCCTTTATTTGTTCATCAAGGACTGCCATGACATAATCAATTATTTCCAGCACTTTTATACACAAGTATATGTTTAACTCACAATTTAATTGGAAACTTGTGCTCGATTAGTGATTGATCATACAACATTTCGCATGTTTACTCACATGCTCTAATTTGAGGCAATTTGATTGTCGGTTAATCACATTCACAAATCAATCTTAGTTGACTAATACTCACGCTTCTACAATGAGTTTAGCTAGATTGACCATAGGGATTCTCCCCTAGACTAGGATACTTCTTTTCCATAGTCTGAAGTGTGAGCCAAGGCCATATAGGTGACAGTGGGTGGCTTGTGTGAGAGTTGCCTCTAGGCTCTCCCGCTAAGGTTAGGACTTTTCCTTCCAGGAAAGAGTATAAGAAGTAACATTTTGGCGTTGTTGTTGGGGACAATATCCATTCCCTGGTTATTAGAAGTTTTTCTTCAATCACTTTAATGGGTAGGATTCAAAAATTTATCTAGTTTACTCATTGGTGACTCCAATTAGGGGAAGAAGCTCTTTTCCCTTGTTGATTTTGAAGACTTGTTTGTGTTGATGTTTTGGTAGCTGCGGGAGGTATTAACTTCCAATATAACCTTTGTGCTTAGAATAGAAGATTCCAGAAGCAAGATAACCATTAAATAGATGTGGAAATACCCTAGAAGATAAGTCGACCCAAGGAGAATAATAATAAAGAATTAGAAGGCTCCAAAAAGAGAAGTCGGCCCCACATGAAAAGTCACTTGGACAGGCTAGTATAAATAGAGGTAAGGCGCTGCCTCATTTACACACTCACACTCACTCAGTTAGGGCGCAAGTTTGAGGAGCAGCAGTTGCAGCGGTGACGCAAGAGGCGCAGGTATGAGGAAGGTGATGCAGTGGTTGCAGTGGTGAAGTCTCTCCTTGCTCAGTCTTTCTGGTATCTCTCTCTTGTGCACTTCTCTTGGTTAAGGTAGACTCTCTTGGTATTGTGTTGTTGCTGCAGTTGTGTTGATATCTCTGGTTAGGGTTTATTTGAGAAGACTTGTTTCGTGTACAAAATCTATCTAAGAAAAGGTTATTGTGCTCGAGGGTGGTACATGTAAGTGTCTATGGTTGGGTGACAATGGTGTAACATTGTCTATTGTAAAACGAGCATACCAAAATTTTAACATGGGATCAAAGATGGTTTCCTTCAAGATAGTCTAACCATTGGAAGGAAGATCGTCAGTTTCCCCTATTGTCAAGCGTGTTGAGCACTCACAAAGCCATTGAGAAGGTCGTCTAAGGAGGGTGCATCTTTACCCTGGATCAAATCTCCAAAATTTAAAAGTTTGAAAATTAGGGTTTCCTCATAAAACCCTAGGTCAAGATGTTTGGGCATTTAAAGGTGAAGTTGGAACAGATCCTTGAAGAAAGGAGGTCTCCTTGGCATAGCGCACTGACTGGTAAGTCCAAATTCATTTATGCAAAGTCTCAATTTTTTGTCATATTTCTAGATCTCGGGGTATAATGACTTCCAACACTAAGCTTGATGAGAAGCTTGAGGGTGTTGATAATTTCTGAGCATGGAAATATAGAGTGATGCTCATTATAGAGTAAAATGATATAGAAGGCTTCATTGAAGAAGAAGTTGCAGAGCCAGAGGGAAATGAGGCTAAGGAAAAGTACAAGAAGAATCTGGTTAAAGCAAAGAGGATCATTGCAGATTCTATCAAGGATCAGTTGATCCTTCATGTCTCATCATTAAAGACTCCAAAGCAGATGTTTGATTCTTTATCTCGATTATATGAAGGCAAGAATATCAACCGGAAGATGACATGACACAACTCAAGAATGTGAAGATGTAGAATTCAGAAATCATTCAATCCTACTTCACAAGGGTGTCTCAAATCAAAGAACAACTATCTATGGGCAGAAGCAACCCGAACCACTGTATGTATGCATAATAGATAGCAAGGAAACTATGATAGAAGTATTGACCAAGCAAGGCTTGCCTCTATGTAATGAAGCAAGAAAGGACCCCATACCCAACAAAGCTGGGATAGAGAAGTAATGGGGTTGTCTTCTCATCGTGTACTTGGGAACAAGACACCAGGAGAAATGTTTTCAGGAGAAAAGCCAGACGTCAGCCACCTGAGGATATTTGGTTGTCTAGTGTATGTGCATGTTCCCAAAGATAAGAGATCGAAGTTGGATCCTTTAGGCAAGAAGGGTATATTTGTTGGATATAGTGAGACATCGAAGGAATATAGAGTCTACATCCCTGGTTACAGACAAATTGAGATTAACAAAGATGTTATCTTCAATGAGGATGCAACCTTCAGTAGATCGAGGCAACATCATACAGATGAGATCCATGATGAGGAGCCTCAAGCTCCTAGAGTTGTAGATACATATGCAGGTAATGATGTTGTGCCAGAAGAGCATGGTTTAGAGGACCATGACATGGTAGAACCACAAATACCTGTAGAAATGAGTACGAAGAAAAGAAGACAAGCTTGAGCTCATGAGATTGTTCAGGATGTCGAGAAGTATGGTGCTCCAGTTGGATCTTTCAGAGAAAGCAAGAAACCTCGACCATATTCCAGTTACGTGGCATTGTTATGTGATATCATTGATGTTGAGCCTACCTATTATGAAGAGGCTGTAGAGAAGAAAGTATGGAAGGATAACATGATTGAGGAATACTAGTCCATCATTAAGAATGATGTTTTGGATGTGGTTCCAAGACCGAAAGAGAAATCGTTTGTGAGTTTCAAATGGATTTACAAGATGAAACATTCAACTGATGGTAGTATTGAGAAGTATAAAGCAAGATTTTGGTCGTGGGTTCTCCCAGAAAGAAGGAATAGATTATGAGGAGACATTTGCTCATGTGGCGAGATACTCTTCGATTAGAACTACACTTGCGATAGCTGCAGTAATGAAATGGAAGATACATCAGATGGACGTGAAGACAACTTTTCTGAATGGTGTAGTGGAAGAGGAAGTGTACGTGGAGCAACCGCAAGGATTCTAGACACATGACAGGAAGACACATGTGTGCAAATCGAAGAAAGCCTTGTATGGATTGAAACAAGCACCCAGGGCATGGTACGGTAGAATTGACAGCTTTATGATGAGATTGGGCTTTACCAAGAGTAGAGCAGATCCCAACCTTTACTACAAGGATGAAGATAGTGGACTAATGATATTGTTGTTATATATGGATGATCTATTTCTAACAACAGGGAACGAGAAGCTCATTGCCGAGTGCAAGAGAAAGCTTGCATCAGAGTTCGAGATGAAAGACCTGGGTATGATGCATTATTTCTTGGGTCTAGAGGTGTGGCAGAAATCGAACGAGATCTTCCTTAGCCAAGGAAAATATGCGGTAGAAATCCTGAAGAGATTCAAAATGATGGATTGTAAATCCATGCCCACACCGATGGTGACGAACTTGAAGTTATTGAGTGATACTTCTTTAGAGACAGTGGATGTCACCATGTACAGGCAGATGATTGGTTCGTTGATGTATTTGACGAAAACTAGGCCAGATATATGCTTTGCGGTGAACACCTTGAACCAAGACGTGTTCACTTGATTGCGGTAAAGCACGTATTAAGGTACCTGAAGGGTACGATAGACTTTGGACTCCGATATGTTTCAGATCGTAAGATAAGACTTCAAGGCTATGCTGATTTAGATTGGGCCGGTAGTGTCACAGATTAGAAGAGTACATCAGGATGTTGCTTTAGTTTGGGGTCAGCTATGATTTTGTGGCTCAACAGGAAGCAGACTAGTGTGGCACTCAGTACGACCAGGGCAGAATATATAGCAACATGTTCTACTAGCAGCGAAGTTGTGTGGCTTCAGAAGTTCTTTGCAAGACTATTTGATCTCGAGTTGGAGGTGACTTATATTTTTTGTGACAATCAAATTTTTATAAAGTTCTCTGAGAACCCCATGTTTTATGACAAGTCCAAGCACGTCGAGATCAAGCACCATTTATCTGAGATCTAGTGCAAAAGGGAGTTGTGAAGCTCCAGTATATTGGCACAGACAAGTAGATAGGAGATGTGTTGACCAAGCCTCTGTCAAAGGTAAAGTTTGAGTACTTCAGGGACAAGTTTGGCATGGTCTAGAAGGACTTCCCTCGTAAGAGGGAATGATGAGTCACACATGCGATTCTAGGGGGTAGTAGCTTACAGAGTGTGGCAGCCGCAGGGAATATCACCAAGAGTCACTCTATTGGAATCTCACCAAGAGTCTCCCCCTCTTGGTATCTCACCAAGAGTACCTGGATCTCGACATCTCACCAAGATCATCAACTTGGCCTCTCACAAAGTAGCTTCCACCTGAAGTGGACCCAGAACCTGATATGCCCATCTTTGTATCCAAGTGAGGCTCAAGCCTCCGTGGTGCCATGCTACTCCTCCTCATCAATCTTTGATGCTATGAAGCTGTAGCTCCAACTCTCTGTCTGCTCGGAAAATATGAAACTGAAGCTATCCTGGGTGGACTAGTCACCCCCTCTGAAGATGGTGTCCAAGGAAACCGAGTTTGATCTGCCTATGAATCACTACTATGGGTCAATCGATCCTCCTCAACTCTGTCTCCCCATATAATGTTGGATGGTGTAACAACAGACAAATTATTCATGAATTTACACTCTCTCACGAACTTCTCATTGAACTCTATCTCCTCTGTTGTCATTGTTGACCCATCATGTTGCTTCTTCTTCTTCTTGGTACATTGTCCTACATAGTGACCCATCTCTCCACAAGAAAATCATCACACGGTGCTCATGTCTCTCTTCTTACCATTGTTGTTGCTCTCTCCTCCTCGTGGTGGGGCCCCAGACTTGGGACCCTGCCGATCTCCTCGACCGGTCTTCTTCTTTCCCTTTGTCCAAAGAGCAAGGTCCTCATCACCTGAAATTGACTTTTGTTGTTGTCCAGAAGCCTCTGATACTAGTCTAGTCCCCTCCTGGATGAAGTCATCCCACATCCTCTCCCATGTAGGCATAACCTCCTTGGAAACAATGTCGTGAACGAATGGACCCCGTGGTTTGGTAAAGTTGTTCAAAGTTGTCCTCACCATAGAGTTGGGATCCACCACCACCTCTCCGACGGCTCCAAGCTCGTCTCTGATCTGGGTCTATCTACCAAGAAAAGAAGTAATCGACTCATCCTCAATCATGCAAATTCCCCTTAGTTGATCATGAAGAACCAACTTCCAGTTCTCATTACATCTCTCATACAACTTGCATATAGATGCCAACATCTCAAATGCATAAGTATTCCCATTCAAGTGGGGAATGATATGATCCCGCACTGCATCACATAGGGTCCTCTTTACCCTGTTGTTCCTCTTCCTGAACTCTGGAAACAAGATGGGGGCAGTAACATGAAGAACATGAATAGGTGCTTCAACTATATCCCATAGTTTGAGGTCCTCTAAGACAAATACTATCCTTGCCTTGCAAGGTGACCAATTGCTAGCCCCAGATAGCCTGTCCTCCACATGCATCTGAGATAATGACATCACTGCCAAACTGTGCTCACTCTGATGCTCCAACTGCAAAGGAACGTTGCCTCACTCTTGTCAACATAGGTGTGAAAAGAGGCAAACGAACACCGGCCTCACAACTAACAATATAGGTGTGAAAAGAGGTCGTAAAATACAGCCTCACTTTTGTCCATGTAGGTGTGAGAAGAGGTTGTCCACAAATGTCAAAAAACAGCCCAACAAATCTTCCCACAAGCTGTCCACAAACTCTATCAACAAGCTGTCCAAAATCTTCCTTGAACCGTCCACAAAAATGCTCAAAAATCAGCAAGTCTAAGCCACCATTGGCTCTGATACCATGTAGATTTTATGAGGTTCTATGAGGCTGCCATCTAAGGCCTGTCTTTAACCTTAGTATGGCTCTAATTTTTAACTTTGTGGCTGTCTTTTTCTGTTGTTTAAAGACAACAAACAATCACAAAACTTTCAGCTCAATATTTGATGGTTAAGTGTCCTTTTGAGGTGCCCTTGCAAGTGTTTTCTTTACTCAATGTTAGCACATGCAATATACATAAAAAAAAATAACACTACCTCTAGATATTTAACTTTAAAATGTTGATCTACACTTCTAAGCATGCATAAAATTGATACATAGATTTTTGGTCAACATCACCCTTGAAAAACCCCCCCATGGGGAAAACCAGTTTGGAGCAGATATATATAGAAGGCCTGAAAGAAAAATGTACAACACAAGAAACATATACAAGTGAACCTAGTACTATAGAAACCACTCTCGGATGCCTTGGAGTTCCTCGAAGACTTCCCCACAAGCCTTGTGAAGTAAGGCGCCCCTTGCCTTGGTGAGCCTTTCTTCCTTTTGCTTGCTTTGTCTTATCCTAATGCCTTTGTCTTTGAGCCTTTTCCTTTACCTCTGATATGCCTTGATCTTTCCTTTACCCACTTGAAGCTTTGAGTGACCCTTTCTATTCTCCCTTGAAATTTGTGTCCTCTACACAAGTGCACCCTCCTCCATGGTATGGTGCACACCTAGCTTTGGTGCGCCCTCTCCTCTAGAAAAATCTTCCTCTAAGTGCGCCCTTAGTTCCTCACTAAGGCTCTCCTCTCCCAAGTGCACAACTCCCCCACACAACTCTCTCATGCATGAAGTGCACCTCTCCTCAAGGAATGCGCCTCTCCTCCTCCAAGTGCGCCCTCAACCATGGAATGCACCCAAGCTCATATGTGTGCCTCCTCCTCCATGGAAGCACCTCCTCCAAGCTAATGTGCCTTCCCTCATTCAATAGACAAACCCTCCAACAAGTGTTCCTTCCTCTCCTCAAGAAATGTGCCCTAGCTCTCCTTCTCTTCTCACAAGTGAAGAATGAGTCTCATAAATGCACTATACCCTCCTTTAGCCTCCTTTGGCCAAGCCCTAAAAGATCAATGGCCTAGATCCAATCTATGCAATTCTAATCAATGGGTGAGATCTAATCCAAAAATATCTCTTAGGAAACCCACTTTCCTTAGTTTTCTTTTTGTCTATTAATTCACCCACTTTGTGAATTAATTGTCACTTTAATGATTAAGTGACATATTTCACTTTTGACTTAAATCTCCTAAGTCAAAGTGAAAAGTGAAAATATAATCTTAAAGTAAAGTACAAGGGTAATAGTCTCCCCCTTTTTGTTTAAAGACTCATACGCACATGGGGACCACTTTCCTAGGTACCCAAATCTCAACATTTGGGGCTACTCAAAAAGTGTTTTCACCTAGCTAGGGGAGCATTCAGTCTTCTAGTCCCTTGGCGCTACTTGATGTACATATGTGTGGCTATGTTTTGGTGGATGCTTGACCTTGAATCAAGTGCTAGAACAACACACTTAACTAGGAGGTTGTGATCCCAATCAACATGATGACTAACCTATTGCATGCCCACAAGGAGTCGGTTGCTTGATTAGGAGATATACCTACCTAAAAGGAGTGCTACACACTTGGAATGGGCACTTAGCCCTAAGAGCATGGGACCATGTGACGTACACCTTGGAGGTTGGACGTTTGAGTTGAGGAGCATACTTCATGGAGATTGGTTATGACCCAGATATATATGTTGAGGAGAAACATTGGAGCATGGTAACCGCATTAACACACGTTGAGGAACATTGGGCACAAAAGAACATGCGGTACATAGTTATAGGAGGAATGACTTGCATGAAGATACTTGGGCAACAAACCATTTTGAAAGACAAAGCATTGGGCTATTCGCTTGTTGGTCAATGCACCATCTTGGAGGAGGGGTGTTGAGCATGCTTGGAGGTTGCATCACCTTGGAGTTTTGTAAAACCCTAGTATGACACATGTCATCCTTGTATTGTATAGCACTACACGTGGGGTTTCCTTTTCGGTTGCTTGTATAGACCTAAGTCCATGTTTTATGTTGACCTCCATCACCTATTCTATATAAAGCAAGGAGAGAGCCTTTGTTATTATTCATTAACATTGTACCATTTATTCTATCTTTGTAATTGTCTTGGAGAAGTCTTCTAGGGGGAAAAGTTAGGGTTTATGATGTAAACCCCAAGAGAAGATATGAAGAAGAGATAGCACTTGGATGTTCGTGGAGAGATTGCTCTTATGAGATGCTAGAGGATGCTAGCATTTGTGTTATGCAAGAAACCATAGAGGAGAACATAGTGCTAGAGGAGTTGTCGATTTGTCTCTTAGAGGTTGTGGCTCTCATCATGAAGCAAGAGGAGGTAGCCCTAGGGTTTCAACCCTATAGAAGATATGTAGAAGAGAACTAGTGCCTTAGGTAATATTGCATCCTTGTTCTTGTGTGATGCATGGATGCTAGGGCAAGATCATGGAGAGCCTAGTTTGATTAATCTTGAACTTGGTGTAATACCTTGCTTGGAAGAAGACTTGTTTATTATACTTCTGATGTTCCATGGAGGTCTTGGTGCTTGTGTTTATGCAAGAGTTGATGACCTAAGGTTTGAGGACTCAAACCAGTCCTCAAACCATACGATGGACATGTAGATTTGGAGGATATCACTAGAGTTGTTTTGTTAGCCATGTGCTTGTGTGACACAAGTTGGCTAGGGTTTGTAAACCCTAACGAAAACAAGAGAACTAGTGTGGAGAGTTTGTGTGAGACAAGTTTGACTTCTTGTGTTGATGCTATCTTATTGTGGAGCCTTTGGTTCACTAGATAGTTTGGTGGGATGCCTTGCTAGGCCTTTGTATTGTTGGTTAGGGCTTGTTATTGATAGTGGATGCCCTCACTAGGGTTTGCATGTATTAGAGAGTCCTAGCATGTGAGAATCTTGAATAACTATCTTGTACCATAGTGTGATAAGTTGTTTGTATGTACTTGTAACTTCCAGATCTGATTTTTAGCTTATAATATCATGGTGAATGAGTAGTTTCTAAGGCTGTTTGGTATGCAGATTTATCATGAACAACTAGCTTATTTTGGTAAGTGAATTGACAAACATATAAAAGTTGAAGGCATAGATCTACTCCTGTGAGAATCTGTTGTAACAAGTATTTTCAGATCTGTTATATGCTTAAGAAGTGTACCCTAGGGGATGAAACATGATTTCATTGAAGTACGCTTGTTCGATATTTATTTTCTTGATATACCTTGTGAATTGGGTTGGACGGAAGTGAAATATATACTTATGTAATTTATATTACAGATTCATCCCTAAGGTTGAAAGTTCACAAAAATATAAATCCAGAAAACCTAAATGTTGAGATGATTTTTTGTGAATTTGCAACAAAAGTCACATTTTCAAAATTTCTACAACAGGACAACAAAACAAATCATAATTATTAATAAAATGGATTGTTTCCTTTGCAGGTAATCATTTTCAAATCTAGGGAGAAAACAAATTCCATGTGTAGCAACTTGTATACTTTCTTAGCTATCTGTGTTCATCTAAGCTAAGGGTAAAATTGCACAGACAAGATATGACAAAGTTTTAGATGCACAAACATCAATTACAACAAACCAAACTGTAACAACAAGATTGGTAATACAATACAGCATTCTGATGATCAAGATAATTATGAAATTAACAAAAACACCAAACAAAACTTAGACAATGGCAATCACAGTGTAACTCTTTCTTACATAGAATTTAAATTTGTGCGTTAAACATACAGAAACGATGTAGAAATTTCAAAACCAGATATTTTTGTCATTCATCTTGCAACTGTACACAGCTTTTGATGGCAATATTTCATTATAGATTTTATCTATTATCCTAAATCCTTATGCACATAAATTTTATAGGCTCTGCATGGCATCAGTAAGGTAAGTGGAGAACTTTCGTTCTAGCATTTTCTTTTCCTCGAGACCAACATTGTTGTATGATTCCAGCCTATTAAATCAGATAAGGAAGCAAGTACAAATAACAATAATTCGATTAAATTACTTCAAAAGAAGTAAACATCCAGATAACAAAACTTCAATTAAATTACTTCAAAAGAAGTACACATCTAGATAACAATATTTCAATTAAATTACTTCAAAAGAAGTACACATCTAGATGACTAGAAGGTTAAGAATTTTGGGGTAGAAAGAGATATAGTGGGATCTATAGCAAAGTCCCTATAACTTTTGTCAATACATTTTTATCACCAACTCATACGTCATATTCTAATATTTTCTGCAATCTGACAGCTGGCCAAGATTGTTAATAACCTAATTCTAGTATGATAATGAAAGCATATCTCTGCACATGCTAAAGATTGCATTGCAGAGACATCACCACAATGAAATAAATGAAAAAAAAAAAATCAAGCAAATAAAGCCTCTCTCTAAACCCCAATTTTTCAAGGGAACCTGTCATCCCCTCTTTAAAACATATTAATAAAGGGCCTTTAAAAATTAATAATAAAAAGAAAGAGGCCATCTGTCGTGCAAAAAACGCATGCAACAAAACTTGGATTCATGTATATGGTGGTGTACATTCCAAGTACTTGTGCATTTTCCACAAACGATAGGTTCTCCCATGATATTGTCATATCAAAACAATTTACTAGCTAAGATTGGCATTGAACAATATGACAGACCACCAAAAGAAATGCAATAAGAAATTATCATTAACATCAGGTCCATTTGTATAGTTCTTGTCCAGGGTACAATCCCATGTTCTACACACTGTCAAAACACCGTTTAAGAAATCCACTTTAATGAAATCAAAGGAAACATCAACTAAGAACCCTTGTGCCTCCAAAGAAGCAGGCAATCATATAAATATGTACAGTATTTTGCAATTTGAACCTAATCCACAAATAATGACATACATCTCAAGAATCAAACAAGAACAAATAAGAACACATTCTTCTTTTCACTTACTTAAACAAGAAATATGGATTGCAATACATAATAAACATTTGCTTATAACATCTTATCTTCAGGGATCAGAAAATTATTTGAATTGTAACTCTGTAGCATAATACAATACATTACTCAAGGAGATGTATGCGTGAAGCTATGTCACCAATGAGCCAGTCAAACCCTGCCAGAAATCCTTCACCAGTATAAGAACTACACCCTACTATTTTCCAGTGCCTGCTATTGCCCATAGCCTCCAAATTTAGCACCTGAACTGATATAAAATTAACTTTTAGGAAAAATAAAAACTCTTGATCACAACAACATATATCAACCCCACTATGATACCATATGTTATATTGATTCCCAATTTCATTGGATTTACATCATCAATTTTTCACAAGATCACTAACTGTTGTGATCTGATTGCTCAAGCACAAGCTCGAGATCTCATATGTTCTGAATTACTGTTAGTCACTGTGGAACCTTCTCCAGGTGGGTAGAATGAGGTTAAAAAAAGAAAGAGAAAAAAAGTAGGATCAAGGACTATTTTTCAATGAGACAAACAAAATGTACATTACCATGTAATATTAAATTTCTTAGAAGAGGATACACATTAGAAGTGTAATTTCCATTCAATATCTGAATAGAAATGACAATTTTTTCTTTGGAGAAAAAAGGGGGGCATATGTAATATTTACTTGGTCAAATATTGAGTGCTTATTTGTCGACAAATTTAGTAACTGACATGTGATCTCAAGGGTTGTCTTATTTTTCCACCTTTACTTATTTGTGTCCCCAAATCAAGCTTAAGGAGAGATGACAGTTTTATGCTCGCTAAAATTTTCTTTGTGGCATGGCCCTTCAAGGGGTGCCTTGTGGTCCCACGAGATTATGATTGTAAACCCTTAGTGATCCGCCTATGGTCACACAAGATGTCATGCCCATATTATTATTAAATAAATAAATAAATAAATAATAATAATAAAGAAGTATAATAATTATCCTAAAGGGATCATTAAAAGTAATTTAAAATATATATTTGGGTAATAAAAGAAAATGGTAAAATAAGTAATGAAAATTTATGGAGAAACCCTGAAATATAATAAAGAATTAAATAATGGATCCTATGGATTAGGTTCTTTACCATAGTTGGATTCTATATAAGGATGGAGAAGAAGGAGAAAAGGGCATTTAATTTTGTTTTGGAAATTTGAGGAAAATGCTAAGAAGAGTTGGTATAATAGTGGATTGAGGGCTCGAGTGCTCTCAGTCGTGATGATTGAGGGGTTGGTTGGGAGGAGAGTCATCCCCCACACTTTGTTGCAGCATACAGGATCAAGGATCGGAATGAAACAAGTAAGTGGATTCCTTCAACTTCAGGTACGTTACTCACCATTTCTTATAAATCTCTCTAATCTTGAACATTATATCTTGACCTTTATCAGATAATGTTTTCAATTTGTGGTGTTTATCAATGTATTTAAATGTATTATAATTTGGGTCCTGGCGCAATATGTGATTGAAAGTCTCTAGTGGTCTCACAACTAGGGTTAGGAGCTATGTCTAAGTTACCCTAACACCTATAAGAGGTAGCTAAACCTCATTTGTAAAATTCCAAGACATCAACAAATCATTTTACAATACACATTGTTATTCATAGCACATCTTTAGGGTACATTCATACTTGTCTATATCATGTGTTCTCATGTATTGGGTTCTTCTTATCCTTATTATGTATTGTGTTTACAATAATGATCCTCTCACCCTAACTCTCTTTTCTAACAATATTTCTTAGTAAAACATACGTGACGAGGGCTTTGTATAATTAGATATTTAATAAAGAAAATATGTTAGCTTGTGCACACACTTTCCTTGACACTTCCCTTATGAATCTGTCAACCACCTCCAGGTGGGTGATGAGGTGTCATGAGTAGGAGTGTTGGTTAGCACAATGGTTTTTTCATTATCCCCACCCTTTAGAGCAGATTACCTTGGAGATCACATGTAGTGGGTTCTTTTTGGTGTACATTGGTTAGGGGATATGTATTATCCTATGTTGCATTGGTTTTCAATATGGGAGGACACATCCCCAAGATGGCTAGAGCGCACCCCCAAGTTTTTCAGGGGACGATGGGTTGAGGATGACAACAATATATATATATATATATATATATATATATATATATATATATATATATAT
>ML782667.1:456442-468498 GCA_009831015.1 Picea engelmannii
GGAGGGCGCAACTTTCTAGGGTGATAGATAGCTGAAAACACTCACTTTTTCAAAACCCTAATTTTGGGGTCCGGTAACAGTGACGTTTTTCTTCTTGCAGATTGTGCTTTCTTCAGGTTGGCTCTGATACCATGTTAATGTTTTATGCTGATATTATAGTTTTTTGCATTTCATAAGATAAGAGCATAATGAGAACAAGATCACTGAGAAATACACATCCACAATAGACACAACATTTATCCTGGGAAACCCTCTAGGGGAAGAAAACCCAGCAAAAACTTCCTTATCATAAATAGCTTATCAAATGTTCAAGAGATAACTCAACCAATACAGAAAATCCTCCTCCAAGAGATGCCCCACCCTTCTTCTCCTCTCACCAACTTGAAATTTCAGCTTGCCTCATAAGAGAATGAGCAAGTGAAGTGTGTGTTAGAAGTGAGGCGCTAGCCTCTTATTTATATCACTCTGGCACGTGTGAAGAGTCACCATCTGGCTGGGCCGACCTCTTACACTGGGTGGGTAAATCCATTTTTAATTAAATCTGGCCCTTTCATTATAACTGTTGGGGCCAACTTCTTATTCTGTACATTATAATTGTCCGATGACCAATCTGCAAAAGGGGATTTGGTCCTTATACAATTACCAACTTGATTAATCCTCAATGGGGATTAATCTAATAATAAAAATAATAATAATGACATGATTAATCCACAATGGGGATTTAATCCAATAACAAAATAATAAGAATGCTCTTCGCAGTTACATTATTTCAACACATGGGAGGCGTTGGAGATACTTCACACACACCTAGGATTTCTTTTTCCTAAGGTTTTCCCTATGTTTATTAGTCATTATTCAATCTCCTATATTTTAGGGAGAATATTCCTATAGGAGAATATTCTCTTCAGTTCACACTTCAGTTTGATCAGTTGAGTGGATTCTAGATGCCACATTGGGATTATCACCATGCATCACTGGGATCATCACCGGCTAATGCGCATTTTCCTTGGGATCATCACCAACTAATGCACATTTTCCTTGGGATCATCACCAACTAATGCGCATTTTCCTTGGGATCATCACCAGCTAATGCACATTTTCCCAGGGATCATCACCAGCTAATGTGCATTTTCCTTGGGATCATCACCAGCTAATGCACATTTTCCTTGGGATCATCACCAAACTAGCGCATTACTCATGATTCCTTGATCTCCTCCTCACTTCACTTTGTTTTAGTCAGTTAACCGAAGACCGGTAGACTAGTTAACTCAGACTAGGTGGCAGTTCACTCCCGTAATTGGCCGAGAGACTGGACTAGGTGGCATTTTACTCCTGTAATTGTTGGCGTGTGACCAAATCACTCTAGACCACCACTATGGCGCATTGGATTCTCCTCCAGTGCGCATTAGTTGATTTATACAGAGTATATCATGTGTAAATTATCATTCATTCATTTGATTAATGATAATTCTTTCATATTTTCTCTCCTGCTTAATATTTCTCATAGTTTCTCTGCAACTGTGTATGTCAATTCCTATCTAGATCTATTATGTGCAGGTTCAACACATTTACAAGACCATTTAACAGTTGAAGAACACCCTGGAAGAGAAGTCAGCCCACAGGAAATAATAAAGTGGAAATATAATTTCCAGGATGAGAAGTTGGCCCCAGCTAAGTGACAGAACAAGTATAAATAAAGTTGATACCTTTCTCATTTCATCATCATCTCATCAAATCTCTTCTTCTAGTGTGCACTACCCATTTGTAGTTACCAGTTGTGCCAGTTCTGTGGTGTGCTATCTTGTTCTTGGTGATTTCTCTTGTGTGTTATCTATAGGAGAGGTGCACTAGCTTTGCGTGGTGCTATAGTTATCTTCCTTTTCTAGGGTTTGACAAGAAGAGATAAGCTATCAGGGTTTCTTCATTATCAATATTTTTCTCTTATGAATAAGAGCTTATTCATGGTTGGATTGTATTATCAGAAAGAATCTCTCGAAGAAAAGTTGGTTGGGTTTTTCCCCGGGTTTGGGGTTTTCCCAGGATAAATCCTTGTGTCTTCTTGTATTTTTCTATCTTCTTATATTTTCAGTATATGGTTGTTGAATGTAAAAGAAGATATAAATACTCTGGTAAATCTATTGCTCTGAAATTTTAAGAAAATCTAACATGGTATCAGAGTTGGTTACCTTCAGAAGAATTTAACCACTGGAAGGAAGATCATACTTTGGGATTTGTCATTGCACCTTGTTGCTGAACAATTTTCTTTTTTCAAGCTCGTTGAGAACTTATTCAAAAGACGTTGAGACTAACTCCACTTAAGAGAAACTCTCCTAACCCTATCACACATCTTGAAACCCTAGCATTGATTTTCCAAGAAGGTTAAAATTTTGAGATTTTTCAGGTCTATGGTTTCTACCTGTGAAAATGAATACCAGTATGAGAGTTGAGGATAGGTTGGATGGAGAAGAGAATTTCAGATCGTGGAAGCATAGGATACTACTCATTATAGAAGAGAATGAGCTCTTGGATCATGTCAAGCAAGTTCTCCCAGAAATAGAAGAGGAAGACGCCAAGGCAAAGTGTAAGAAGAATGAAATCAAGGCCAAGAGGATATTGATAGATTCAATCAAGGACCACTTGATTCCCAATGTATCAGAATTGAAGACACCAAAGGATATGTTTGATGCCTTATCAAGATTATATGAAATAAAGAACACAAGCAAGAAGCTAACCCTAAGGCATCAACTTAGAAACGTGATGATGAACAAGTCATATGAAGTTTCCACCTACTTAATGAAGATTTCTCATATCAAGGACCATCTAGCAGCTATTGGAGACTCGGTGGATGATGCATAGCTTGTGACTACAATTCTTAATGGATTTCCCTCTTCTTGGGACACATTTGTTCAGGGAATTTGTGCAAGAAGGAAATTTCCCAAATTTGACAAGCTATGGACAGATTGTACCCAAGAAGAATCAAGATTGATATCCAAGTCGAATAAGACCAATAATGAAGAAAACCAAGATCTTGTTGCTCATGTGAAGAAAGGGGAAAAAAAGAAGAAACATGTGTCTGGAGAAAAATATAATATTTGTTCCAGATCACAAGAAGGATGTATCTAAGATCAGATGTTTCAACTGTCAGAAGTTGAGACACTTTGCTTATCAATGTCCTCAAGGAAAAGGAAAGAGAAAACATCATGCACATGTAGCAGATATGGAGGAGTCCACATCTCAGAAGAAGACAAAGGAATCAAAGGATGAAGAGTATATCTTTGTCTCAGCTCTCATAGGTACTATTACTCAAGGAAGTGGTATTTGGCTAGTGAATAGTGGTGCTTCCAAGAACATGACTGAGTTCAAAATTTCTCTTAAAAAATTGACAGTGAAGAGTTCATCACTTCAGGTGGAACTTCGGGATGATTCCAAGCATGAAGTAAAAGGAGTAGGAGAAGCCTCCTACCAGCTTGATTCGGGTAACTTTATTTCAATAAAGGATGTGTTATCACATGAAGTTGTCAATGGGCCATGGGTGTGTGTCGAAAATGTTTGAGTCTATAACCTTGACCTGTCTCTTTCTTTGAATTTCGTAGGCCATGTCTTTAAGTTTTCTCTTCAGCTGACAAAGTCGTTTTTGTTTGCCCCTTTTCTTAGGCAACCTACTTTCCCTTGTTGTCCTACCTGAAAAAGTCTCGACCTGAGTCTTTATTTTTTTCTAAGAATGAATACCCATCTCATTTACCTCTGTCACTAATCCCTCTATTTTCCCAAACCCATAGTCAGTCGTCCAAGTCTTTATTTACATAGGCCATGGCCATGAGAAAAAGGGCAGGTTTAGTTTTCAATGGTGGGAAGTTGTTTCGGGTGTTAGGACTCCAAAGGATTGTTAAAGTTGTTCGTCCAAAGTCCCGAAGCCTGAAATGAGCAGGAGTCGTCTAATCCAGAGGGATGCGTGGCGCAAGATCAACGGATTCACGATTTCGCGAATCAGAGGTTTTGTTGGGAGAAATGTGCAAGCTTCACGCAGTGCGAGCTCATGAAGTGCTTGGAGAGTGGGCCTAGGGTCACAACCCCAGGTCATATGGAAAGAGGGTCCAGGAGGAAATGTTGGCTCCCATCGCATGGATTCAGCCAAGGTAGAGTTTGAGGAATAAATCGCAATCGTCGGATGCAATGAAAAACTAGCCGTCAATCTTAGTCAGGTGATTTCGTCAAAACGAGTAGCAGGGAGTCTGGTCTGGTGTTATGAAGATCCTCGAATAGCGAAGTCCTGAAGCGCCTTTAGAGATAAGTGTTGGGTCATGGCCCAAGGTCGTATGCAGGAAAAGGGACAAGAAGCTGGAACCAAAAGCTTTGGGAGCATGAAGGAAAGGGCGTAGATTTCACAAGTTCCGCATCATAGGCCGAAAAGTGCTAGTGTTATTCACATGGTGAGATTATCATGGTTTCAAGGTGTCGGGTTGACTTGAAGAACTACTAGCAGTGCATGGCATCTCCCTGAGCGTTCAAGCCTCGTCCTAATCCTGATGAAAGTAGTTAATGAAGGAGAGGTGGTGGTTGAAACCTTGTCTCACCCCATAAATGGAAAGTATGGAAGGACTGGTCGTGGAGGCAGACTTTCAGTCCAAATTTCCCTTGTGGATGGATTCTCATGCAAGCCCATACTGATCTGAGGTAGCGTCTGATAGAAGATTGCATGCATAGTCTAACAGAAGAAGACGCAGACATAAATCCTAGAATGCAGGGGCTTGATCCCATTCCTGGGGGTCGCGAACAGTTCTGAGCATAAATAGGTAGTTTTGATATTTTTTTAAGGTCGTCAACTAGTTGAGCAGAGCTCCCTATTTTGTATGTTTTTGTGCCAGAACTTTTCTCTGGTCATGTATCAAATTTGTGACTTTCAGATTAATAGAAGTTAGCCTTTTTTCATCTCTCTGTAAAAACTTTTCTAAAACACTCGAGCATGGAGGATCCAGTCGAGGTTTGTTATGTTGTTGTAATGTAGGTTTGATTAAAACGGTATTTTGACCAGTTTTAGCCATCTCCCTTGCTATATTTTCCCTCTTACATTGAATGTCTCGGGCATGGAGGATCCATTCGAGTTGTTGTAGCTACATTGTGATGTAGGTTTGATCATTGTGTTATTGTGACTGTGTTGTTTGGACATATTTCAGTGTCTAAAACTTGAGCTTAAGAGTGATCTTGAGTCTGAGTTTTTATTCTCCAAGCTGCTTGAAAGCCTGATGCCTGTAGCATTCTTGTCCACCTTTATCACTAAGTCTTCACTCTGCTCACACTTAAACTCAATTCACTGACTGAAGTTAATGTGGCCCTCACTTCCCTGTGCATTGCTTGTCCAGTTCTGTGTTGAAACATCATTCATATATTGAGTTTTTTCCATTGACCTCCACTCATATAAAACCAATATCCACTGAAAAATATGATGGGTATTGGCCTTATCCTCCCGCAATCTGAGGGTGAATCTCAATGCTAACAGGATGTATTGTGTGTATAAGGTTTAAAGAAGAATATTCTTTCTATATTCACTTTAGAAGATAGAGGCTTCAGAGTATCTTTTGTTGATGGCCAAGTCCTACTATGGCCTAAGGGTTTAAGTATAGATTCAGCTACTGTGATTGGTGTCCGAGAGGGAGGATTGTATAAAGTGAAGGGATGCCTAGAACAAGCCCTTGTACACAACAATGTTATCTCTAGTGAACTATGGCACCGAAGACTTGCTCACCTCAATTACAGAGCCTTACCAGTTTTGAGCAAGATGGTTACAGGTCTACCAGATATGCAAGTAGAGCATGATGGAATATGCAAAGGATGCACACTTGGAAAGAATGCTAAGGGAAGTTTTTCAAGTAGTGACAATAGATCCAAAGGGATATTGGACATCATGCATTCAGATGTATGCAAACAAATGACGGTACCATATCTAGAGAAGCAGGGATCAAGCGGGAGTTGACAAATCCCTACAAACTCCAATAGAATGGGGTTGGAGAAAGAGCATATCTATTGTGGAAGCATCTAAAGCGATGATCCATGACCAGAATTTATCGATGCATATATGGGAAGAAGCATCCAGTATAGTTGTATATGTCAAGAATAGAATTCCTCATAAGATATTGGGGAACAAGACACCAGAAGAAGTATTCACCAGAAAGAATCCAGAAGTCCGTCACTTGAGTATATTTGGCTGACCAGTGTACATACATGTTCCCAAGGAAAAGAGAATGAAGTTGTAGCCTTCGGGAAAGAAGGGCACCTTCATTGGATATAGTGAGACTTCGAAGGCTTATAGAATATACATCCATGGATAGAGACAGATTGAGATTAGTATGGATGTTACCTTTGATGAAGAAGCAACCTTCAGGAAATCTAGAGAGTCTCACATGGATAAGGATAGAGAGGAGCAATAGGCTCTAAGGGATGTAGTAATGATTGACTCTACTCCATAAGAACATATTCCAGAAGGTCAAAATGAGACAGTAGAGCCAGAGATATATGTAGATCCACCTAGAGAAGATACAGTTACCAAGAAGAGACCAACATGGCTCCATGACACTTTGTAGGAAGCTGAAGGACATGTTGCTCCCAGAGGATCCTTCAGAGAGAGAAAGATACCATGCAAGTTTTCCAACGTTGTGGCACTGATAAGTAAGATCATTGATCCAGAACCTTCCACTTATGAGGAAGTTAATAAGAAGAAAGTGTGGAAGGATGGCATGATGGAAGAGTATCAATCCATCATGAAGAATAATGTGTGGGAAGTGGTTCTGAGACTAGAAGGGAAGTCAGTGGTGACTTCCAAGTGGATCTACAAGATCAAGCATGGTGCAAATGGCAGCATAGAGAAGTACAAAGCGAGATTTGTGGCCTTAGGATTCTCCCAGAAAGAGGGAGAAGACTATGGCGAGACATTTTCTCCAGTAGCAAGATACACTTCCATTAGATCTATTATTTATATTTCTTCTATTATGGGTTGGAAATTACACCATATGGATGTCAAGACTGCTTTCTTGAATGGTGTAATTGAAGAAGAAGTGTACATCCACAAGGTTTTGTAATCTATGGGAAGGAGTCCCATGTTTGTGAATTGAAGAAAGCCTTATATGGGATTAAGCAGGCACCCAGGGCATGGTATGCCATAATAGACATTTATCTGATGAGATTGGGATCTACCAAGAGTGATGTAGATCCCAACCTTTACTACAAGGTTGAATATGGTTTCCCATTGATTTTGGTCATATATGTGGATGACATGTTTATTGCAAGGGATGAGAACCTCATAGATGGGTGCAAGAGGGAGATTACTTCATAGTTCKAAATGAAGGATCTGGTTTTGATGCACTATTTCTTGGGATTAGAGGTGTGGCAGAGGCTAGATGACATTTTCATTAGCCAAGGAAAATATACAATTGAGATCATGTAGAGATTCAGGATGATGGACTGCAAGTCCATGGCCACAYCTATGGTTACGAATCTGGAGCTCTTGAGTGATTCATATTCATATTTGGTTGATTCCACGATGTACAGACAATTGATCGGATCCTTGAAGTACCTGGTTAACACCAAGCCATATATATGCTTTCCAGTGAACACATTGATTCAGTACATGGTTGAGCCTAGACATGTACATATGGTAGCAGCAAAGAATGTGTTGAGGTACTTGCATGGTACAGTTGGATATGGACTCGGATATGTCTCGGACGGTGAAGTAAAGCTGCAAGGTTATACAGACTCTGACTGGGTAGAGAGTGTAGTGGACCGAAAAAGCACATCAGGATGTTGCTTCAGTTTGGGATCAGATACGATCTCATGGTTGAGAAAAAAACAAACGTCAATGGAACTCAATACAGTAGAGGAAAAATATACAGCAGACATTGTTGCAAGTCGTGAAGCAGTGTGGTTTCAGAAGTTGCTTGCAGGGTTATTTGAACTAGAGATGGAGCCAACTTTGATATATTGTAATAATCAAAGTTGTGTGAAGATTTTGGAGAATCCAGTTGTTCATGACAATTCAAAGCATATAGAGATCAAATACCATTTCATCTGAGACATGGTGCAGAAAGGAGCAGTGAAGCTCTAGTACATATCCACAGATAAGTAGACAACAAACATTCTCACCAAGCCTATGTCAAGAGTGAAGTATGAGTACTTCAGAGACAAGCATGGTGTGATGCAGAATGTCCACCCTTATTGAGAGGGAGTTGTGATGTTTCTCCTACAACGGGCATATACTCTCCCTTTGGCCAAGGGTTTCCTAGATCAGTCATGTGAAGTGACTGAGGGAGTAATGAGTAGCTTGGTACAAGTCTTTCCTATGCCATGTGAAGTGGCTAGGTGTGAGTGGGACTTGTAGTGTGGTCTTTCCTATGCCATGTGAAGTGGCCAGGTGTGATTGGGACCATGGAATAGTCTTTCCTAATCCATGTGAAGTGAATAGGTACGATTGGGGATATGGTAGTAGTATTTCCCATACCATGTGAAGTGGATGGGTGTGATTGGGACTACTAGGAGAGGAGAAACATCATAGCGTTGTTGTGAGACTATGGTGGTAGTCTTTACCATGCCATTTGAAATGGATGGGTGTGATTGGGACTACTAGATGCTTGCAACATAGTTGTGAGACTATTGTGGTAGTCTTTCCCATGCCTTGTGAAATGGATGGGTGTGATTGGGACTACTAGAAGACAACATCATAGAATATTACCTCCCTAGCTGAGAGGGAGTGTTGATGTTTTGGTAGCAGCGGGAGGTATTTCCTCCTAGACAAATTTTCTTAGAGATGAAGATTCCAAGAAGTAAAAAGAAGACCATTGAACAGTTGAAGAACACCTTGGAAGAGAAGTCATCCGACAAGAAAATAATAAAGTGGAAATACAATTTCCAGGATGAGAAGTCGCCCCCAACTAACTGACAGAACAAGTATAAATAAAGGTGACACCTTGCTCATTTCAACATCATCTCATTGACTCTCTTCTTCTAGTGCGCATTTCCCAGTTGTCTCGTGCCAGTTGCAGTTACCAGTTGCACCAGTTTTGTGGTGCGCTATCTTGTTCTTGGTTATTTCACTTGTGTGTTATCTCTAGGAGAGGTGTGCTAGCTTTGTGTGGTGTTTCAGTCGTCTTCCCCTACTAAGGTTTGACAAGAAGAGATAAGTTATCAGGTTCATTCATTATCAGTATTTTTCTCTTGTGAATAAGAGATTATTCATGGTTGGATTGTATTATTAGAAAGAATCTCTCTAATAAAAGTTGGCTGGGTTTTTCCTCGGGTTTGGGGTTTTCCCGGGATAAATATTTGTGTCTTCTTGTGCTTGTTTATCTGCTTATATTTTCAATATTAGGTTTTTTAATGTAAAAGAAGATCTAAATACTTTGGTAAATCTATTGCTCTGAAATTTTAAGAAAATCTAACAATCTAAAGCAGTGTCTTGCATTAGAGATGGCCATGTGGCATCTCAATTATCTAGTCTATTTGTTTAATATTTCATTTCTTTAGGGTTTTTGACTTGTCAATTGTTAGTTTACGCCTCTCATGGAGAGATCTAGGATCTAGAATTGTATATCATTACTTTATTGGAGGAGGTTTTGAGCTCTTCATCTATATAAGATGAGCTCCTCCTATTGTAATGGTTGTTGATAGTTTGAGGAGACATTACTCTTGTGGATTTGGCATGTACTAGAGATCTTCATGGCTATGTGACTAGCAGAATTTCATGTTATGTGTGGCTTTCCATCCTTAATTTTATGTTGATTTAAGTGGCTGGAATGTTTGCTAATGCTGCTGCAATAGGAATTTCAAGAAAAAGGACACTTTTTTCATTTGAGGAGGAATCTTGAATGAGGTGCATTCTATTCATAATTCTTGTTGTTTTTTTCTCTTAGTTGATTGATTTTTGAAATGTCATTTCTATGGAATATAGTTCATTAATTTTCAGCTAGGGATAAATCACCTCCTATTTATATTGCATGTTCATAAGAAAGCACCTTTGGAAGGGCCTTTACTCTTTAATTTCCAGCCATAACAATCTGTAAACACTAGTAATTTTATGCATGTTATAACAACAATTATTACTCTCATTAATCATCCTTAATCAACTCTCATTGTTACTTCATAACCCAATATGCCCTTAGGAATATTTGGCATTAGTCTTTCCCCATCAACCACCCTTAAAATCAACTTTGAAAACTCACTAAAAATATGTTTTACTAAATCCACTCTTCAATCACCTTTGAGCCTTATCTGTCCTAGCTTTAGTAATTATATCCTTAGGGACACCCTCTTGTACTAGAGGAGAGATGGTCTAAAGTGTGAAGAGGGATTGTGAGGTGACAATAGCTATCTTCTTGAGTTACCCTTAACCTTGCACTCAACCCTTGGTCATTGGATCTCAAGTGCGAGATCTATTGGTAAAGACTTGGTTTTTACAAGAAACAATGTTTGATCAAAAACAAGAATAATAATGCTATGGTCAAAGGTGTACACAAAAATGATATGTACAACTTTGATAGAGTTCCAAGCTAGCAACAATCATTTTTTACATGTTACAATTCTAAGAACTATATTTTTCATGAGAGGTATGGTCATTTGATTTTTCTATCTTGATTTACTCAACCAACGTAACATGGTGTTTGTGAGGGGCATGTTTGGCAAGAAGGAAGCATCAGCTTAAGTTTGAAGACAATGAAACAAGAGTAACACGTACTTGGGATAATGCCAAGTCTTAAAATCCCCATGTAATGTATTCTTAAAGATCAAACCTTCATAGCCTATTAACTTATCACTATTCTTATGTATTTTTCGAGGACAACTCGAAACCCTAACAATGGAGATCCATAGGGTCGACATAGGCTTTTGAATCGATGCCTTGAGGTTTAGTGGAGCCTTGTCCAATTATTTGGAGGAGGTAATATTTGTATATTTTTTCTCCGTGTATCTTTTGTCCTCGGTCTTGATCAGATTAAGATCCAGTAGGATATTTGAAAGGACCATGTCGTGCGGTCTAGTGAATTATTTTGATCCCGATGAGGATCATGATTCAACATTTATGACAGATGAAGAGTTTATATGCCTTCAAAACCTTAAAAAAACCTCTGACATGTCCCCACTTGAATTGTTGGATCAATCTAGGACATTCTCTGAGGCATGCAAGCGATCGCCATCTCGAGAGCGGTCTCCAAAGGTAGGTAAGGAAGTTTTTGCAGAGTCTAGATCATTCCCGACGTCAAGGGAAGGCAAGGTACTACGTAGTTCATTCTCGTCTCCTTTGTTTCCGATGCATGCAACAAAAAACCTAAGTCACCTCACACGTCCAAACCCCCCCTTGTGTCATGAATCCTATGTGTCAGACACCAAATGGTAGGACACATGTCAGATACACGTTTAGAACGTATCATGTTCACAGGACATGCATGTCTTGAAAATAGGACACGTGTCCTGTTCAGAAAAGGACCATGGCTCATGTTTTCTCATGCAAGTTGCAACTGTGAGGTGTTTCAGTGTGCAACTAAGGGTTATTTTGCCTTAGTAATTCTATTTAAAGAGGTCCCCACCCCCTCCATTTTACGTGCCCTAGTAATTAATGGTAATATTAAATTCTCCTTTATCTTAATTACTATTAATAGTAATTAATAGTAATAGTAAAAGTGACATTCTCCTTTATCTTTCATTTTCATCCTTTAACTTAAAGTTTTAACATTACCATTAATTGTTTCAGGATGTTTGAGAGTGGTTCCAACCTCATTGGACTTCATATGGAGAAAGTAGAATTTTAGGTCCCATTCAAAATTCAACAGACTTAACAGTTTTTAGGATTTCAAGATTGGCAGGATTGCAATATTTCCACTGGATTCTATCATGTAAGAGGGTATGAAACTGGCATTTAATCAAGGGCACCATAAACTTTATGTACCTCGATGTTGGTGGCATTGATTGTTGAACTCTTTTGTCACGACCCCAGTAAAAATGTACCCTTCACTCAAGTATAAACTCTTATGTTGAACTCTTCTCTTTGTCATCGTGTCAAGTGACTTAGTGGTGTATCT
>ML782667.1:468548-506545 GCA_009831015.1 Picea engelmannii
ATAACGTGTCCTCCGTGTCCTATTTCTGGGGGTTGTCGTGCCCGTGTCAGATACTCATATTTCCATGTCCTCCGTGTCACATTTCCCCATGTCAGGTGACTTAGCAAAAAACCAATCTAGGTCTACATGCAAGATAGATAGTCAGTACTCGACCAGTGCAGAGCTTTCCCAAGGCAGTGAGACCAAAAAAAAAAGGTGTTGGAAGGTGAAAGATGATCTCAAAAGGATGGTTGTGGGCGAGGACGGTGATATTGGGGTGATTCAAAACCTCCTCGGGAAAACAACGGTTGGAAGGTTCATAGGGAAACATGTTAGTCCGACAACGCTTAAAGGTTGGTTAAACGAGAAATGGATGAAGATGTTTGGTTATTGTCTAGTATTTCATATATTAACTTGAGGATGGATTAGCTTCCAGTTTCCTTGTCGAAAGGATATGGAGTTAATTATGAGCAAAGAATGGGGATGAGGTTCTTGAGGAATAGTCCATCTTGTCTAATCCTCTGCATGAGTCAAGAACGTCCAAAATTTGGGCAATTCTACCCAATCTTCCGATCGTATTTTAGAATGAGTGGGTCTTCCATTCCATAGGGGATAAAATAGGTATGTTTTGCAGTTGTGAGCTTGGTTGGGAGGATATGGAGGATCAAAGGTGGGCTTGGGTGCATATTGTTGTTGATCTTAAAGAAGGATTGTCCAAGGAAATCAAACTAGTGTGGGGACAGTTTAGATGGTTACAAAAAATTGAATATTGGTGGATTCCATTTCGTTGCTTTAGTTGTCATCAAGTTGGTCACGTTCAAGAAGAGTGTAGCAGAGCCAACTCATTTTTCCCTCCTTTCAAAAGGATGTGGAAACAAAAAGTTCCAGTGGGAGAACAAGATAGCCATCAAAGGTTGATTTCTAGTGGATACTCCAGTGAAATCCATGCTCAAGGTAATATCTCCCGTATTCTTTCATTTAAAAAATCTAAGTCCCTTTCTCCTTCTAGTTCTCTTCCTTCTAAAGATCCAGACAATTTCCCCCATTTCCCTATGTTAGGGTGAGGTTCCTCATCCTATCAAGGAAGAAGGAGGAGGAACCTCGGTTCCCGAGAAGGAAGAGGTGTATTCGAAAGTTTTAAATAATGGCATTGCTCTTGTCGAGGCCAAAGAGAACCCTTCTCCCTTAGATTTTGAAAGAAAGCCTAGTAGCTCGTCGAAAGAAGCCCCTTATTCAGATATGGTATCTCTCTCCAATTCCTCCCATTCTCATCAAATTGTTAGATATATTATTTTCTTCGTTCAAAATTGAAGATTATGGAGGAAGCTTCTAGAGGTGGGGGCCTAGCAATTAGATAAAGGCCCCGGGGGGCAAGCGGGGAGGAAATCCTTCATTTCTTTAGCCCAATCAAAAGCTTTGAAGGAAATCAAAAGTGCTCGACAGTCAACCATCATTCGAGCCCTTAGAGAAGGAGTATCCCAGGAAGGAGTGAAACAATGATAATTCTTTCCTTTAATGCCAGAGGAGTGGAGAGCGCTCCTAAAATCCTATCTCTCAAGCGGTTGATAGAAATCTCAAAACCGGACATAGTGTTGATCCAAGAAACAATGTGTCTAGCGGCGAAGGTTAAAGAAGTTTTTAGTAGTTTTATGAAAGAGTGGATTCTTGTCGCATCCAATGCGATGGGGATTTCTAGGGGTCTTCTAATAGCGTTGAAGCCCAATATCTTTGTCTTTAATTTAGTTCTCATCCCGTGAGGAATTTTTGTTGATATTCTGAATAAAGCCTTGAGATGTCCCCTGAGTGTTCTCAAATTCTATGGGCCTTATGCCGATAAATTTCCTTTTTGGGAGTCATTGGGGAGCTCTGAACTATTAAAATAATCCAAAATGGTTCTTGGAGGAGACTTGAATTTTACTTTATCTTTGAGGGAGATGTGGGGGTCCAGGCCAAGACAAGACCCTCAGGAGGTATTCTTTACGAACTCGATTGAAAAATATAAGTTGGTTGACATCAGGAGAAAAGGGAAGGATGTGGTTTCCAAGAGGATGGATCATTTCCTGTTATCGAAAAATATTATGGAAAAGAACTGGAAAATCAAATCCAAAGTGGTAGTAGGAGGCATCTCTGACCATATGCCAATCATGTTAGAAGTTTGTATCCCTTATAGAATCCTTCCCGCCCCAATGAAATTCAACCATGCTTGGTTCAACACAAATGATTATAAAGAGTTGGTTAAAGGTTTCTGGTCCCCTATGAGTGATAGTTTTGAAGGATCATTCATGAGTCAATTTGCCAGAAATATTTATACAGTTTCTCAAGCCACTAAGGAATGGGCCAAGGAGTATAACAAAAAATTTAAAAAGGATCTATGAAAAATTGAAGATCGTCTGGGGGAAATTCTTATAGGAGGTAATTCAAGTTTAGAAATTGAATCTACAAATGTAAAGTTGAAATTCCTGCTTTAGAAAAAACAAGATTTGCTTGCATATGAAGAAGCCAAGTGTCGGCTCAAGAGATGAGCTCTTTGGCTCAAAGATGGTGACGGTAATTCATAGTTTTTCCATAATTTTCTCATCAGAGAAAACAAGCAAACATCATATGGGAAATTAAAAATTCAAGGGGGGATCTGGTCTCTTCATTTGAAGACATTGTAATGGCTGCAAATTATTTCTCGGAGCTTTTTAAGGAGCCTCTTGGATGCATGATCGAATATATCCTTAAAGTGGTTTCTCTTTACCCTAAGGTTGTATCAAATGAAGATAATGATTCTCTGAAAGAAGAAATTTTTATCAAAGAAATTATTTCCACCCTTGAAGCTTTTCATAAAGGAAAAATTCTAGGTCCAAACGACCTCTCGGTAGAATTCTACCTAGGTTTCTTTGAGTTGATTAAGGAGGATCTAAAGAATGTTGTAAACAAGTCTAGGTCCTTGGGTAAAATATGGCCCACATTCAAAAAAACCTTCTTGGATCTAATTCCTAAAAATATATATTCCTCCTCCTTTGAGGACTTTCACCCAATTTCTTGTTGCAACCTTATATACAACTCATAGCAAAGATAATAACTACTCGCCTAAAGCCTATATTCAGTGGATTTATCTCGGATGAGCAGTTCAGTTTCTTAGATGGTTGTCAAATCCATGAAGCAATATCCATTGCACAGGAAGTCCTTCATTCCTTCAAATCTAAGAAAGTTTATGAATTTTTGGTTAAGTTAGATCTTTCTAAAGCTTATGATAAGGTTAGGTGGATCTATGTGAGGCTGACTCTAATTCAAATGGGATTGAATCTACATAATGTCAATTGGATCATGGGATGTATAGAGTCCTCGTCTCTTTCTATTTTAAATAATGAGTTTTCGTCTTCCTTCATCCGTCCTTCCAAGGGAATTCGACAAGGCTTCCCTCTTTTCCCATTCATTTTCCTTCTGGTAGTGGATGATTTGAGTAGGATTATTGTGCAAGCCATTGAAAGGAACTTAATAAAAGGCATAAAATTTTCTCAGGCGGTCTGTATTTCTCATTTTCTATTAGTAGATGATGTCATTTTATTTGGTGTGGGTCTGGTGCAGGAGGTCAAAGCATGGGCGAATATCCTAGACATTTTCTGCAAAGCTATAGGAATGCAAATAAGTGCCACAAAATCAATGATCTTAACTAGTGCTCTGGATGAGAGAGTGTTGTTTCAAATAGAGTTATCCTTGCATATAGAAATGAAAAGATTCGAAGCAGGTATTAAATATTTGGGGTTCTTTCTGAAGGCAAATGCATATTCTTATGAATTTGGGCATGGATTGTTAAAAAAATACAGAATCGTATTGCGTCCTGGTCCCACCGATGGATTTTGAGGGGGGAACAACTGGTGATGATCAACTTGGTCCTCAACAATATTCTAGTATATTGGGATACAGTTGCTAAATTTCCAAAATGAATTTTAAACAAGGTGAGAAAAGTATGCTTTCAATTCCTTTAAAGAGGAAGTAAAGACAATGGTGGCTCGTACCTAGTGAAATGGAAAAGGATCGCTCATCCTAAAGAGATCGTGGGTTGGGGGGTCAAAAATATCATTTTGTTTACCAAAATATTGGCTACTAAAATTATTTGGAGATTGATCCATAACAATTCGTTGTGGGGGAAAGTTATTTCTGCAAAATATTTCGCTAGCCAATCATTGGAAGATTGGATCAAAAATCCCATAAAACTCAAGACTCTGGGGCCTATTGGTTGGAGTGAAATGATGGATGCATATCATCTTATAGGTGATTTTTTGTGCTGGAAAATAGGTAATGGTAGTAAGGTGAGGATAGGAGAGGACGCTTGGATCAACGGTGGGGGAGGTTTTAAATTATTGAATAGTTTGATAGAAGATATTCATTTAAAAGGGGTATTCTCTCCTTGGGATGCAAAGATAAACGACATGGATGTATTCGGGTGAAGTGTGTGGAAAGATGCGAAGATACTTGAGTTTTCAGAGATCCATATAGAAGAGTGGCGTGCCTTCTGTAGCCTTCTTTCCACCAACTTCATTAAGTTGCAGGAAGACGAAGAGGATGTACTAGCTTGGGGTAATAATGAGAAATCTAGAATATATACAACAAAGCTCAAAGATCAAGTGTTGGTTTTGAATGAATTCGATGGTACTATGAAAAATTGGTGGAAGCCTTTGTGGAAGGCCAATTGCCCCCTTAAAGTTAAAGCACGATCCTGGATAGCAATCGAAAACAAGGTGTTAACATGGGACAACAGTCTTAAGCGAGGATGGGTGGGTCTAGGATGGTGTGTCCTATGTCAAGGTAGTGAAGAAATGATTCAACACTTGTTCGTTAACTGTTCTTATACTCAAAAAGTTTGGCATGTAGTTTGTGACGAGCTTAAGATTGGAAATGTGGTTCTGGAAGGAGATCTAAAGTCATGGATCATAGGTTGGATTTCAAGAAAACATGCTCGTAGGTTCATATCTCTCTCTTTTCATTGTGTACTTTGTATGGTGGGCGTGGAATTATTGCATCTTCCAAAACAAATTTATACCTGAGGAAGTCACCGATGAGTTAATTAGCAAGTTTTCCCGTGAACATTTGCATAAATAAAAGGCTCCAAAGCCCATAATTGTTGAAGCACCACAAATAAATAAAGAGGTTCCTTGGAGCTACTTTGACGGGGCAAGTCAGGTCCACCCTGCGCAATGTGGAGTTGGACCAATCTTATGTATCTATGCTTCTCATTATTATAATATTATATACACGCCAGGAAAAAGGTTGTAATACAAAGGCAGAGTTGGCCACACTATGGGCATTATTATTCATGGTGGGCTCTCTTAATTTACGTAAAGTTCATATTTTTGTCGATTCAAAAATTGTAGTTGATTGGATCAATGGGAAAGGTGAAATTCAAGTTGCATGCTTAGCTGCTCGGAAATCTCAGATGAAAGAATTCCTGGCAGGTCTGGATTGGTTTTCATGCAAACATATCTATCGAGAGTTGAACTCGGAAGTTGATAAGCTTTCAAAAGAATCTCTCGAGCTTTGGGATGGAACCTTTTGTTTTCGGGAATTCTATGAAGGCCGATCAATGGAAATCATTTTTTATTTGTATCACAAGTCATAAGAAAATATAGAATAGTTGATGAAAATGAAGATGTAATGTAAAGAAAGGATTCTTTTTGAATTTAGTATGAATAACTTTTTGTAAGGTAGTATTTAGAAAGGAAAGTGAAAAAAGAAAACATGAACAGGAAAGCCAATGTAGTCCCTTGCAGATAGGAATATGTATATTTCATTCTTGGAAATATAAAGTTTTTTCTTGCTGGGAAAAAAAGAGTAAAAAGTACTTGAAAAGTTCATAGTGATATCTATGGACCCATGAAAACTAATCTCTTGGTGGTGTAAAATATTTTGTCACTTTTATTGATGATTTTTCCATTTTCAAGGAAGGTTTGGGTTTATTTTTTAAAGAATAAATCACAAGTTTTCAAAAAATTTAAATAATTCAAAGCATTTGTGGAAAAAGAAAGTGGCAGAAGTATTAATTTGTTATGAAATGACAAAGGGGGAAATATGACTGAAACGAATTCCCTGAGTTTTTCAACAAGCAGGGTATCAAGGAATGAAAAATAGTTTCTTACACATTGCAACAAAATGTTGTAGCGGGGAAGAATAATAGATTCATAATGGAGATCGCTCAATGTTTCTTGAAAGGATGTGATATTGGTAATTAGTTTTGGACAAAAGCAGTCCACATAGTAGTTTTCCTAATACCTATTGAATAGGAGTCCTACAAAAGAAGTTTGTGGACAACTCCTAAGGAGGCCCAGTTGGAAAGGAAGGCACACATAGAGAATTTCAAAGTTTTTGGTTGTTTCGCATATGCTCACATCAAAGATAAGACTGGACATAAGTTGGAAGAGAAAAGAAGAAAGTGTATATTTCTTGGTTGTAGAAAACAATTTGAATGCATTCAGGTTGCCCGATCTTATCAATAAGAAATTCATCATTAGCAGAGATGTATTTTTTAATGAGAACCCTCAACAAGTGCAGACAACTGGTTGGTAAGATGAAAATATGCAACTGGAAGAAGAACCAAAAAATAGAACTCCTAAAACATATAGGAGGCAAAGAGAAAAAGAAGAAGAAAAGAAAGACCTAGAACAAAAAGCAGAAATAGAGTCAGAATAACAACAACAACAATATCAACTATGCAGTGGACAAAAAGACCAAAGTGGTTTTATAAAATTGTTCATGATGCAAAACCAAATGACCTATGACATGGAGAAGGTGGATTCTAGAATGAGGTCCTACTTGTTGACATTATCATTAATCTTCACTTGAGACCATGTGTCGACCCTCTATTTGATGTATTGGTGAATTTATTGGGCCTACATATGGGTAATCAACCCACTTATTGTATCTGACTATTTCAGCTAAGGCCAACCTAGTCACTCTTTTGGGGCTTGTGCCCTAAACCCTAAAGGTGTATAAATAAAGCACACTACTCATTTGTAAATCATTCAATCAAGTTATTCATTGATAAAGGACTAAGGGCAATCTTTCTATAGTGTGTTTCTCTTGTTCATGTGTTTGGGTATTGCAACAATCTCTCTTCTTATGTTTGATTTCTCTCTCAAGCACATGCAATCATCTTGAGCATTGTTGTTACACTTATGTTGTTTTTTCCTTGAATATATTAGGGCTTGTTGGAAATTTCATCATAGATCCACTTTCAAATTATGATCTCAAGATGGCACCAGACCCAGTGTGAACTCTTCCTTCTCTATCCAACACTGTTTTAGGGCTATTTAAGTTCTGAAACTAGGGTTTTTTTTCAGTACTTTTTTCGAACAGAAACAAATTTTTAGGGTTTTTTATCCTTTCTATAACCAACACCCTCCGTTTTGGGCAGATTTTTAAAATTTTTGGTAGATTTAAGTGGAGTTTTGTTTGTAGACCCATGCCCTTTTCTAGGGAAGTGCACTCCTCTTTCTCCCTTTTCAGCCAAAATACTACAGATTTTTCAGGGCTGCACTGGCATCTTGTGCATCTATGGATGGAAAATGGCTATTTCCCCATCTTAATGGAGCCAACTATCATATTTGTGCTTGCTACCTCTCATGTTGTATAAGGCCTTGATCCACATTGAAGACCCTGCCCAAGCAAACTATGTATAGAGGACGTTGGCTTGATGGCCATTTGTTGTTTCTCTTGATGCCTTTTTCTTCATTATGGATCGTCTTTTGAGGCATTACTTCCCCACATATTTGGAGGCATAGTAGCACGTGGGGCTGGTAGTCACCTTTTTGGAGTCTTCATTTGCACAGTTCCATGCATATTTGTTCACTTGAGGAGACACCTAACATATCCCTAGGCACAGGCACGTATATGAAGGCATGCCACATCATTAGAACATGGATTGGGGGAATATAGAGAGGGGAGCCTCCTTTGGTCGTTGTTCATTCACATTTGGAGGATCCTCCTTTGACCACATCCTTGTTTATCTTGAGGAGAATTTGGTCTATTAAGGGATGATTTGCCACTTGGTTACATTCTCACAGACTTTGAGGATGAAACCCATCAATTAAAGGTTTCAAAGGTGATTTATCATGTGGTTTGAGGGTTGGACATGTATTTTGAGGAGCGTTCTTCTATTTTGACACATATTCCTAGAGTGCTCTATTTTTGACACATGGTATTGAGGTGGTTTGTTGGTTTTGGCGCATGGTTTTAAGTATTGACACATGGTTTCGATTACTTTGGCTTATTTTGGGAGAGTGCTTCATCTCTCATGCACGGTTACCTAGAGTACTCCACTTTCACTGGGTTGTTTCGAGGAGATATGGTGGCTATGCACATGGACCAATACTCTCTGCACATTTTTTGAAGTCGCCCACCTTGAGGAGGTTGTTATAACAACCAAAGGACCACTATTGCATATTTACCACGAGATCTATCTTTTGGGGGGAGTTTGGTGTTCATTGGAGAGAACACTCTAGCTTCTTTTACTATCCTCAAAGCTCAACATATTTCCCCTTGTTTGCTTGATGGAAAAATGGTCACAGTATCCTCAAAGCTCAATCCCCTAACTCACTTTTGCAAAATGAGGGTGAAAAGTCCAAGAATCTGGTTATAAGGTGATATTGATGTAGATAGGGCGATAATTTCAAATTATCACAATGATTTCCATATTATCAAGATAATTACTGAAATTATAACGATAACTTATGGGCAATATTATCGTCGCTCAGATTCTCTTGCAATATATCACGATAACGGTGATAAATCGCTAATAAGTGTAACACTCTTGTAAATCCCCCATTTACGAATCATAAGGTATTAGAGCAATTAAATCCTTGATCATGACCCAGTTGCCAGTACTTTGAAGAGAAATCAAACTCAATATGGATAAATCAAACATAAAAAGGTTGGAAGACCTAAAAGCCATCAATGCTCAACTTTAAGAAGAGAACAGGGACTTGAAAGAGAAGGTCCAAATGTATGAATAGAGAATGGTAAATATGGAAAAGAACCTTGAGACCTAGACAAGACTGTTGCCATTGCTAAAGAATTGATTTGATGAATGCCAAGACTCCCTCACCACAGTTATGGTAGATTGGGACAAGAGCATAGCTCATCTTGTACAAGTAGGAGAGAAGGTCATTTAGTTGGATAGTTGGCAAGAGGATAGGCTCACTCAGATGATGACTTGGATACAACACGAGTTGGTAGAGAAGGAAGAAGCATTGGCAAAGCTATAGGAAGTTGTCCAAGAGCACTGAAATGCAAAGCCACCTCCCATTTGTAAATTTTCCAAACCCTAGGTGATTGTTGTCCTATGATTGTTTATTAAATATATTAGATCTTGAATTTACTCAATAACAGAAATAAAAATCTGAGCATGCATCAATCACACAGATGGATGGAAAATACAACGAAAGCATAAAATACAAAACATGAAATCTATCTCTATTTCTCAAACCTGTTTTGCAGTTTTCTCATTCAACAACCAAAAAACCTCATTTTTGAGGTGTCCTTGTAAGTTTTGTGTCATTAATGATAAGCTAATTTGAAGGATATATTTTTTGTTTCATGTTTTATGCTTTCGCTGTATTTTCCACCGATTTGTGTGATTAATGCATCTCAGATTTTTATTTCTGTTATTTAGTAAATTTGAGATTCGATTTATTTATTAAAGAAGAACAAGACAACAATCACCTAGGGTTTGGAAAATTTACATGGTATCAAAGCATATTTATCTGATTGAGATTCTCTAGAATTTGCAGTGGTAAATCGACTGCAGGGAAGAAGGACCAGCAGTGACAGGGTTTCAAAACAAATTTTCAAAATTGGGAGTTTGTGCAGTGGATCTCAGAAATAACATTAAATAGCCCCAGGTTTGAGGACAGATTGGATGGTGCCTTGAATTTCCTATCATGGAAAGTAAGGGTAACTCTTCTATTAGAAGAGATTGACCTCTGATATATTGTCAAGAATGTAGTTTCTATGCCAACAAATCCACATGATTTGGTATCTCACAAGAAGGAAGCAAAATCCAAGTGGATGATCATGGATGCTATAAAGGATCATCTGATACCTCACATATCCAAGAAGAACACGATGAAGGAGATGATCGATTCCCTGGTTAGCCTTTACCAGAGCAAGAACATTAACAGGAAGATGATATTTCACAACAAACTCCAATCTATTGAGATGACCAAATTAGACAATGTCACCAGTTACCTGATGAAGGTCACACGGATTTGTGACCAGCTTGCAGTAGTTGGGGAGAAGGTTGAAGACAAAGAGCTAGGAAACAAGGCACTAAATGGGTTCTCACCTCGATAGGAAACATTTGACCAAGGAGTTTGTGCTTGGGAAAACCTTCTCTCTTGGAAAAGACTGTGGGATGCTTGTATCCAGGAGGAAACTCGGATGGAGACAAAGGGCAACAGACAGGGAGGTGACAATGACCATGCCCTAATTGGTCAAACCAAGAAGGGAAAAGGTAAAGGACCCAAAAAGGGTAAGGGAAAGAGTTAGGATTCAACCTCACATATAGGGAAGGACTTGAGTAAAATCAAGTGCTTCATATGTCATAAGCAAGGGCATTATGCATCATAGTGTCTAGAAAAGAAGAAAGGTAAACAAAAGCAACAACAGAATCAAGTAAGAGCCTCAGTTGAAACTCAAATGAGTGACTTTGCATCCAATTTCAAGAAGTATTTCTCGCTAGTATCTTATCTTTCTATCAATACGATTCTGAGGAACGTTTGGTATGTGAACAGTGGAGCATCTAGGCATGCGACATCAACCCAAGAGTTATTTTCAAGTCTAACAGAGAAAGACTCAAGAGTTCGGGTTGAGCTTGGTGATGATGCCAAGTACCTAGTAGCAGGAGTTGGTACCATTCCCTTTCAACTCCAGTCAGGTAACTCTTTAGACTTTGACAATATTTTGTTTGTTCTAGGTCTCAGGAAAAACTTGTTTTTAGTTTTGGTCATGGAGGATAAGGGTTATGCATTACAATGTTGCACGGAGTGGGAGCATTTTAGAGAGTCAGAGAGTCGAGAATGCCATTTTCCAAAAATCCTTGGGAGCGGAGCATCTCGGGAGCGTTATATATATATTGCGTTTATATTTAAAAAAAACATGTAGAAAGACAAGTTAGTTGCAGAATATATGATATTATGAAAACATGCACATTTGTACATTAATATAGATAGAAATGGCATCCATGGACCATAGTACATCAAAGATTAATCATTCAAAATTCAAATTTCAAGGCTTAAGCATCAACCATCTAGATTCTAGCAATTACAAACCAACATACACATTTTTAATTCATATTGATATAATAGAAAGTAGACCATAAACTTATGAAATTAAATCAATTATCCAACCAATGTCAACAATAACAAGAGTCATGACCAAATAGTTATGTTTACAAAATAGGCCATCTATACTGGTAACTGAAGTATGTAGACTGAAAGGTCCAAAACAAGAAAATTTGAACTGAGCTAGTTGCTAAATAGTATGAATCTATCATCTAGATTCTATACTATGTAGACTATGTTGAAGATTTTCAACTTTGGGCAGTCATTCTCCACAAGAAAGTACAAGAAGACCCATCTACACCATTACATAAGCCCCAGGAAGAAGTTGAAGACCTAGGAAGAGAAGTCGGCCCTACAGGAAAAATAATAATAAAATTGAAGACCCAAAAATAAGAAGTCGGCCCCAGACTAGCGCCCAGATCAGTTTAAATACAGGATTGGCTCATTTCATTTTGACAGTCAAACAACTCCTTCTGCAGTGCGCACAAGGCAGTTGCAGCTGCAGTTTTGTCAGTTTCACTATTTTTGGGTTACTGGTTATCTTGGAGAGTGTGCCACACTTGGAGAAGCTCTTGCTTGGTTATTCTTGGTCATATTATTGAGGAGATAGGTATTGGTGATGCTAGCCTTGGGGAGGATCTTCTATGTATGGTATTTTGGCTATTGATGGTGATGTACTGGTAATATCTTGGATTAAATTCTTCTAGAGAAAGGTTGATGGGTTTTATCCTAAGTTTGAGTTTCCCGGGATAAACTCTTGTGTTCTTGTGTTGTTTTATTGTATCTATTGTGCATGGTTAATATGTATAGATCTTGTTGTTTTCGCTACAATAGTTGAGATTTTCAGTGTATAGTTATTCTATGATAATTGTTGTATGAAAGTGAATATTGTTACTAATCATAAGGCAATAACTATCAAATATGAGAATCATGTAAACACCAACATGGTATTAGAGCTAGTTGAAATATTGCCACTACATAGTTGCAGTTGTTAGTTATAGGTGCAGTTGCAGTTGTTAGTTATAGGTGCAGTTGCAGTTGCCAGTTGCAGTTGTTAGTTATAGGTGTAGTTGCAGTTGCCAGTTGCAGTTGTCATTCGCCAATTTCAGTTGCCAATGGCACAAACCTTGAGATTAGAACACAAGATGGATGGTGATACAAATTTCAGAGGTACGCACTTGTATACAAGTCATATCATGAGGGTGTTTGCAGGAGATGTACACTTGGAAAAAGGAAATTTTTCCAAGTAGTGACAAAGGGATCCTAGATCTAGTGCATTCAGAGGAATATCACACCCTCCCTAGCAATTAAGACTCCAAGTTTTCATATCAGGTTTGATATTTTATATTGCCGCATCTTAAGTAAATGTTGTAAATTGGACAACAATATTTAGAGATCTATTACTACTATGTACTTTTTTCTATCAAATGTTTTGAATATTGTTAGTACAATGATCATTGTGTAAATACTCATTGTTTAGTACTAATGATGCACTTATTTACAAGATAGAATTGTTATAGTTTTAGGGAAAATGAAAACAACAATATCCTTTTTTTTTATTCACTACTGTAGATATAGATCAACAAACTAAAATTTTCTGAAGTAGATTAAACACAGAAACATTACAATAGATGTAAACATGTAGTAAACAATTCTAGGCTAGATCTAAACATGAACTAATATGATCATAAGCAATAAAATTCTGAACATCAGATCTGATAATAGACAATGCAATAATTGAACATTACCTCAAGTACAAATTTACCTTAGATATAATGTTGTTGTCCTCTTTTCATATGATCAGAAAAAGTTGTTAAAGGTCATGGATCAAAACCCTCAAGGGTTTGATCTCATCATGATCTTAAGTGAACAATTTGCCAAGAAGAACTCAAGGACCAATCAGCATGAGTAAGGCTGATATAAAACCCCAAAGACCACAATATAGGCTCAAACAAAAGTTGTCCAATATGAACTGTAGCGCTACAACAACTTAGGGATTGTCAAACCCTTCAACAGAATCTGGTAAACAGAGGTATCATTCAGGAGACAATAAGAAATGACACCAGCAAGAAACTGAAGAGGAAGCAAGGGCTGCCTAGGAGGCAACAACAGCCTTAGGGAAACCAACAACATCTAGAAAGGAGCAAGGAGGAGGTCGTGACACCTTCACCAGCAAGAGAGAGGGAAACGAAACCCTACTACACAAAGGAGAAGGGAAGTGGCACCTTACTACAACAAGGAGAATGCCACACACCAGTAAGAAATGTCACAACCAACACTAGAGAGAAAGCCAAGGAGGTCGCACCCAAAAAAACCAGCAAGATAGGAATCTCCAAGGAGGTTGCACCCACAAGAACAAACTGAACAAGATAGCCGCATAAAAGAATCAGAACATGAGAAGAGAGTGAGGAAAATGAATGAACAAATGATGAGGGAGAGGTTCCTTTTATAGCTTAGGAAGGGGTTAGGGTTAGGTTTAATTAAAAACCTAAAAAATAAAATAAATAAAAATAATTAATATTTTAATCAATAAAAATATTAATAAGAAAGTCAAATAAGTCAAAGTGACTTATAAAAGACCAACACCACATTAATCAAGAAGGGGAACAAGATTCAAGCAAGGGGAGGCTACAAGACAAATTCAAGGGGATCTTCTTCAATGGAAAATTGTCCACATATGTCTCATGATAACTTATAAGCTTTTATCATCCCTGCATAAGAGGAATAACCAATGATGTGGTAATGTCCATCTTCTAGCTGCTCCTAGGTCTCATGGACTATCCCAGGAGAGAAGAAGAAGATCACACATCATATCATCTTGGTACTCAACCAAGAACCACTTGGTCCCAGACCAGGATACCCCAGAACACATATGGGGGCCCTAGAACACATCTAGGGTCTTTATCCACCAAGATACAAGACCATGGACCAAACCAAGCGTTTAAGCAAGGATTCCCTAGAACACATCCAGGGGCCCTAGAACACATCTAACGACTTACATCATCAACCACCAAGGAACACATCCAATGATCAATCCAAGCATCGAGCAAGGATTCCCTGGAACACATCTAGGGGCCCTAGAACACATCTAGGGACTTACTGCTTGGTCCTTGACCAAGAACCCCAGAAATACACTAGGGGCCCTCACTAGGGTCTTTTTCCATGGCTCTAACTGCTTGGTCCCAAACCAAGAACCCCAGGAGTGTACTAGGGGCCCTAGATCTCAGCTAGGGTCTTATGCCATCCTCCTGGAGAATGGATCTTGCAACAACACTAAATTCAACAAGAATTGATCTCCTCTAGGAGATGTTCTTGGTTGTTGTCTTTGTTCTAGGCAAGTTATCATGGAGGAATGATTGATAACAATACTGGAAAAGTGTTGTTCATGTTTCGATTTTTTTTATTCTTGTTTATGTTTCCTATTCATGAGAATATTGTTCTTGTCTGCTATTTTCCCTTGTTATTTCTCTTGTTCCTGGCAGGTCACAGGTGGTAGCTCTGAGAGGGAGCTATAGTGATTGTTGTAGGAAGCAAGAGATTAGATGGTCTGTAGTTTGAGACATGTAGTAGGATATCTAGACATGGACTTGTATACATGACAATATACATCCATATACCGAAGGCGAAGAAGACAAAGTTAGAACCTTCCGAAAAGAGGGATACTTTTGTGGGATACTGAGTGTTTCACATGGAAATTGATGATGAGGAGCAGGTGGCTCCACTAGTGGTGAGGCATATGGCCCCACCTAGTACCCATTTAGAGGAAGTCAAATTTCAGAGGGAGTCAACCCTCAAGATCTAGTAGGGAGGAAAAGCCTCCCAGGACAGTTAATTGGAGATCAAACTTCAGAATATGTAGAGGGCACAGATGACTCCAGAGATTGTATAGACTCAGAGGGAGTCATGTTTCAAAGGGAATCATGCTTCATAGGGAGCATACAAACTCAAAGTGAGCCTAATCTCAGAGAGAGTTAGTTGGCTCAAGAGAGAGTCGATTATTCAGAGGGAGTCCCCCCCCCCAGATCCAGGTGGGAGAGAGACATCTTCCAGGATTAACAGACATGTGTCATTATTTGAGGAGACTTCAAGGAGATGTGATCTTTCTATAGTGACAAATGAGGCAGCCAATCAGGAGGACTGGGTATGGATTTTGTCTCAATCACAGAGGGAGCAGCCAGTGAGGTAGACTAGACATCAGGACTTACTCCAGTGATGGAGGGAGTTGGCCTCAGAGTTCGAGATGGAGGATCCTAGCCGGATGTACTCTAGGGACTAGAGGTGTGAAGAGATCAGATGAGATATTCCTCTGAGAATTAAGATTTTTGTGGTGGGAGTTTTGTTCAGAAATTTTTGGAAGAACCATAGTATTCATTATTACATGTCGACGTTTCAGATCCACAACAGGATCAATCTTCAGGACATAAAAGCCCGAGGAAAAACAAAGACATGAGCCCTAATAAATATTAAAGTGGAGGGGAGGAACCTAAATTCGGTTGGAGGAGGCCTAAAGTTGGCTAGGCGAAAGTTAGACGAGATCATATGAGATATTCCTCATTCAGGGGATACTGATGAGATTCAATATGATGGACTAAAAATCCATGACTATACCTATGATGAAAAATCTGAAGTTGAGTGATTCTGCTTTAGATTCATATTTGGTGGATTCCACAATGTACATGCAATAGATTGGATCCTTGATGTACCTGGTTAATGCCAGGTCAGATATTTTCTTTGCAGTGAGCACCATGAGCCAGTGTTTGGTTGAAGCCAAGGTAGTTCTAGTGGGTGGAAGTGAAGCATGGTACAGTTGGATATGGTTTGTCTCGGGTGATGAAGTGATACTGAAAAGATATAAAAATTATGATTGAGCAGGGTGTGCAATAGACAGATTGAGCACTTCGTGGTGTTGCTTCAGCTTGGAATCAATTACGATTTCCAGGATAAACTGGAAGCAATATTTTGTAGCACTCAGTACAAAAAAGACAGAGTATGTCACAGTCGGTGTCGCAAGTCGTGAAGTGGTGCAACTTTAGAAGCTTCTTGCAGGACTTCATTCGAGACATGGTACAAAAGGGAGAAGTGAAGCTCCAATACTTTATCCACAGATAAGAAGATTGCAGATATCCTCCCATAGTGGCCATGCTAATTTGGATGAGGAGGATGATACACATGATTAGCCATGTTGATTTGGATAGTGACAAGAGTTGATGTTTCAACATCAGGTAGACGTTCTCTGATATTGGTCATGTATGAGGCTATGCTAGTGTTGATATGACCAAGGGAGAATGATTCATTCACTCACGGGGCTCTTCTAGTGGTGAATGGCCCAGATATGTTGATGTTCTCCAGGCTATATCATTAGGTAGACGTTCTCCCAGATTGGTCATGCACGGGGCTATGTTAGTGTTGATATGACCAAGGGAGAATGATTCATTCACTCACGAGGCTCTGCTAGTGGTGAATGGCCCAAGTATGTTGATAGAATCGGGCAGACGTTCTCCCAAATTGGTCATGCACAGGGCTATGCTAGTGTTGATGTGACCAAGGGATAATGATTCATTCAATCACGTGGCTCTGCTAGTGGTGAATGGCTCATAGCATCGGACATACATTATCCCAAATTGGTCATGCACGAGGCTATGCTAGTGTTGATATGACCAAGGGTAAATGATTCATTCATCCACGGGGCTTTGCTAGTGGTGAATGGCCCAAGTGTAGTCCTTCTCTTGTCAAGGAGTGAATGGAATCAAGATTCTATCACATGCATATTCCGGGATAGAATGCATGTGCAAAGATGGCACATCAACATGGCTCATGAAGACAACCTTTCTATGACAGAATAAATCCAAGTATGGAGAATGCCTCCCTCGTTGAGAGGGATTGTTGCACAGTTGCAACTTTGGGCAATCATTCTCCACAAGAAAGTACAAGAAGACCCATCTACACAATTACAAAAGCCCCAGGAAGAAGTTGAAGACACAAGAAGAGAAGTCGGCCCCACAAGAAAAATAATAATAAAATTGAAGACCCAAAAACAAGAATTCATCCCCAGACTGGTGCCCAGATCACTATAAATACAGGACTAGCTCATTTCATTTTGACAGAAAAACAAATCCTTCTGCGGTGCACACAAGGTAGTTGCAGCTGCAGTTTTGGCAGCGTTGCTATTTTTGGGTTATTGGTTATCTTAGAGAGTGCGCCACATTTGGAGAAGCTCTTGCTTGGTTATTATTGGTCATATTATTGAGGAGCTAGGTATCGGTGATGCTAGCCTTGGGGAGGATATTCTCTTTATGGTATTTTGGCTATTCATGGTGATGTACCAGTACTACTAATATCTTGGATTGAATTCTTCTAGAGAAAGTTTGTTGGGTTTTCTCCCAAGTTTGGGTTTCCCAAGATAAACTCTTGTGTTCTTGTGTTGTCTTCTTGTGTTTGTTGTGCATGGTTAATATTTCTAGATCTTCTTATTTCCGCTGCAATAGTTGAAATTTTCAATGTATATTTATTTTGTGATAACTATTGTATGAAAGTGAATCTTGTTATTAATCATAAGGCAATAACTATCAGATATGAGAATCATGTAAACACCAATAGACTATGCCATTTAAACTTTAAAGTAATGAAAAAGGATAAACATCAAACAACTATCCAAGCCTCCGTCCAACACCACGATTGCTGCATGGGCCTCCTTGTGGTGGTAGTGGAGCCTCCTAAGAAGGACAAAACTGTGCAGAAGTATATGTAGACGGTCACAACGGAAGTGAAGATGAATCCCCTAGTGTTGTGGATGGATTCATAGACACGGGGAACAGGACAGTGGATGGGTGTCACAACTCAACACAATCACCATCATTGAAAGTAGCATTCTCTAATTGCACTAGAAGAAATACTCCATCCTCCAAATTATCCTCCTCTGGATTGTTGTACCAACACTTCACATTTTTATCCATATTTTCTTCCTCATAGGAATGGGACAACAATCGCAATTTGTAATGAACATAAACCAAGCTCTCTGCCTGGCCTACATTCAACCTATTTCTTTTGACACTATGGATGAAATTGTAGGTGCTCCAACACCTCTCTGCAGAAGAAGTGTTCACCACCTGTGAAAGCACCCTTGTTGACAAACATTGCAGTTGTGGGGTAGCACCACCATGCATGTTCCACCACTCGAGAGAACTCAGATTCCCTTGATCTCTAATTGCATGGTTGGTCCCAAAGGCACCATTGCTAAGGATGTAATAGCTCAATTGTCTCCTTATGTTGTCACACTCCTCCTCGTCCAAGACCAATTTTTCTAATGCTTTCATATAACCTGCTTGAACCTATGGATCTTGGTGTGGTATTTTCTTGGTCCCACTACCAGGTACTAGTGATGAAATCCATGATGCATGATAGTATTTAGGTGTTAGCACATATGCTAAGGCATGTAGTGGAATATTTAGCATTTGCCACCATTTTTCCACCTCTACACGAATTTGATTATAGAAGTTGACATATCTAGGATCAACAATGTCTTTAATATGCCCTATAATGCTATCCATTTTCTCATACACCTCCCCAATTATTGGCCTATCTGAATCTACAAATTTGATCATGTGTTAAATTGGCTTGGTGAATTGCAAAACATATCGAACCTATGACCAAAATGGACTGCAAGAACTATCTCCTTCACTGCATTAGCACCTTCTCTATCACTGCTCAATTCATCCCATGCATCACTCATAGCCATAGAACCCAAATATTGTCTCACCTTCAATAGGTGCCTAAATGTAAGGTAATAGCTAGCAAATCTAGTGTTTGCAATCTTAAGTAACTGCAACCTAGAGTGAGTTTTGTAGACATAATTGACCATTGTATGCTCGGTGACAAATTTGATGAGTTGCTTCCCTCTCTTGTACAACTGATTAATCCATACACATTCTTTGTGCTTGACAATATCATGCATCAAAAGGTTCAAGGTGTGCACTAAACACCCAGACCAAAATATGTGTGGATGAACTCGCTCAATGATTTTACCTTCTCCCTTACAGTTTGTTGCATTATCAGCGATTACTTGAATCACATTAGAAGGAACAACATCATTAATTTTTTTCAAGAGGATATTTGAAATTTTTTGAGAAGATGCAATGATTAAAGAGGAGTCATGCGCTGCAAGAAACACTGCACCAGTAGTAGAAACACCAAGAACATTGATCAAATGTTGGTTTCTCACATTTGTCCAACCATATGATACAATGGATACCCAGTAGTAACCCCATTCATCTGTAAACCATGTTAGAGCTCTTTGAATTTTTGTTTTTTCCTTGTCGAGTAACACAATTCTAGATTTCTCATAGTTGGGGCTCTTGTATCCTTTGGGGGATTCATTGATTCCCTTGACAAGATCATGCCAATAGGGGGAGAAAATCACATTGAATGGGATACCACAAGCATATAGAAACTGGACCACTTGTGCATCCACCTCATCCCTACCTCCAATATCAAGGAAATATGATATTGTTCTTCTAGATCTAGAGGTTCCAAAACCATGAGGAGATGGAGATGTGTTGCCACCAAATCGAGATGAGGCATCGGATTGAAGCTTTTTTTTTACCACGTTTTTTTTGTGCAACTTCCTTTATATTTATGTATTTTTGTCTCTCTTCCATGGATATATTAGTGCAAACATTGATCCCAATGGACCCCTTATTGTATTCACTCTCCATTACACCACAAAGATGCCTCCTCACATGGGTATATGAACCGGTATAAGGTTTTCCTTTATGGAAATTATGTGGACATAAAAATTTAGTGGTTCCACCACCTCTTCCATCCTCAAGTTTTGTCACACATCCCCGCAAGGGTCTCAATGCATCTTTGTCATTTTTTTTCCCTCTTCATTGTCCTCTTCCTCCTCTTCAAGGTCAAACCCTTCATTAGCTTCATATTGTGGGTCATGATCATCATGAGAATCACCACTATCCTCTTCTTCCCTTTGATGCCTCCTCCCCATCAACACCATGAGAACCAAAAAAGGAATGAAAACCCAAAAGAATACCATTTTCCTCAAGTTTTAGATGAACAGCCTACAATAAAATGAGGGAGAAGAAGGAATGGGAAAGAGTATGAGAGGAGTACAAAAACATAAACAAATATAACCCAAGGAAATGAGAGAGTTGGGGTTTGGGCTTACCTCTTTATCTCTTGAAACTTGAATGTTGAAACTTGATATAGATGGTTGCCTGTGTTCTCTCCTCTAAGCTCCTCTTTTCTCACTCTTCCAAGCTCTCATTTTCTCTCTCCTCCAAGCTCTCACAAATATGCTCTCCACTTCAATCTCTCCTTTGCTCTCTCCTCCTCTCCAAGATCAAGAAAGCATAGGTGAAAGAATGAGGAGAATGGAGGAGGAAGAGCTCATTTATTCTCATCCTTCCTTTCTCCTAAACCCCGAGCCTAGGTAGGTCCCACTCCCACTGAAGAATTATAAAAAAAAATGATTTTTTTTGGAGTCCGCAAGTCCTACACAGGAGCAACCAGTCACTCATCAGGAGCGCTCAGGGAGAAAGAGGAGGAGTTTGGAGTGCGCTCCAAAATTTCAAAGCGTAGAGCTCCCAAAATTCTAGGGAGCATCCAAAATCGTTCTGGAGTTCACTCTCAGGGTCGCTCCATAGACACTCCATCTTGGAGCACGCTCCTGGGCTTAGGAGCGAGGAGGGGGCGCTCCCTCCAACACTGATGCAGTAGAGTTCAAGTACCAATAGGTTCTTATCAGGCCGAAGGAATCTAGCCCATAAGAAACATAGGTGATCGGGGTTAGGAAAGGCAATTTATACAGATTGCAGGGTGAACTTGTTCGAGCCCTAGTTCATAACGCAGACAACTTGTGGCAAGTTGTGCCACAAGAGGATGGGGCACCTGCTTCACAAGGCGTTGCCTATTCTGAAGGAGATAGTCATAGGTCTTCCGTATTTTAGTATTGAGCAACATGGTGTATGCAAAGGGTGCATGCTTGGCATGCATGCCAAGGATGCTTTCCCAAGCAATGAGAACAGGTCTAAGGGGATCCCATATCTGGTGCATTTGGATGTTTGTGGATCAATGTCAATAGGATCAATCACATGATGCATGTAGTATGTTTCCTTCATTGATGACTTCTCTTGCAAAACTTGGATCTACTTCCTAAAGACCAAGGATGAAGTCTTTAGTAGGTTTCAGGAGTTCAATGCTCTTGTTGAGAACTAGACAAGGAAGAAGATCAAGGTTTGAGATCAGACAATGGGGTTAAGTATACTTCAAGGAGTTTGAGTGTTTCTGCAAGGAGGAAGGGATCAAGAGGGAGTTTATTGTTTCATACAACCCATAGCAGAATGAAGTTGCAGAGCGGAAGAATCAATCCATCATAGGGGTTGCTAAGGCCATGATTCATGACCATGAATTCCTAGTGTTTCTTTGGGTAGAATCATGCAAAACAACAGTCTACATCCAAAATAGGTGTCTGCATAGGATCTTGAGGACAAGACATCAGAGGAGGTATTCACTGGTGTGAAACCAGAGGTGGGTCATATTTGCATTTTTGGTTGTCTAGTTTATATTCATGTACCTATAGAGAAGAGAACCAAGTTGGAGGCCTCCAGAAAGAAGGGTTTGTTTGTGGGATACAATGAGACTTCAAAGGCTTACATGGTCTTCATTCCATATTAGAGGAAGACAGTCGTAATAAGGGATGTAAATTTCAAGGAGGACTTTGCTTCCAGGTGTTAAATTTTGAGCTTGATTTCTTATGCAAATTAATTCTTTTATTTTCTTCAATACTTTGATTCCAGCTTAATACACTTCAACAATATCAAATCATAACTGAATAGAAATAACTATGAGGATAAGTAAGCATGCACATCAACAACACATATACCCTGGGGAAACCCTGTACAGGGAGAAAAACCCCAACAAACGATATTCCTTTATTGCATTAATAATGTAAGATCACTTACAAATATCCACCATGAATGTTATGCTATTAAAGAGATTTCCAAGATGACTCTGACCTGACAAAGACCTAAAAGACCTTGCTGAAATAAACCTCTGATATGCTGCCTCTAATGTTGATATACAACACTGATATGTTTCTTTGGTATGTTGCTTCTTTATCATTGATATGTGCCTCTATTGCTTCATCCTTAACCTGCATATGAAAACTATATTGAAGAGAGGGTTCGACCTCCACTTATATAGGCTGAAGAGGAGAAGAGGAGAGGCTTGAAAAGTAACATGTTTGCATGCTTTAATAATAAATCAGCTTCATACTTTAGTTCAAACTTAAAACTAGACTTGAAACTGGTATACTCTATTTCGAAAATAGAACTAGACTTGAGAATTCAGTTACAACTCAACATTACACTTTAGTTCGAAAATAGAACTAGACTTAAGAATTCAATTGTAACTCAACATTACACTTTAGTTCTAAAATAGAACTAGACTTAAGACTTTAGTTGCAAATCAACATTACACTTTAGTTCTAAAATAGAACTAGACTTAAAACTTCAGTTGCAACTCAACATTACACTTTAGTTCTAAAATAGAACTAGACTTAAGACTTCAGTTGCAACTCAACATTACACTTTAGTTCTAAAATAGAACTAGACTTGAGACTTCAGTTACAACTTGACTCTTTACAAGGCAATTCAAAATTCTCTTCATGGTGGGTAATGTTACACATGCCAACGCACTAGATCAATACATTTATATCATTTGCAGTATTAGGAATATCGTTTGTTTCTAGCTCATAAGAAATTTATATTCAACCAAACTTTTGCTCATGGATCACAAGGCTTGACTAGGCTCATAGAGATTGTACGTTCCCCCTGTCTTTTGCACTAGTATTTCTATGCTCACAGAGGTTGTACATTGCCCCCGACTTTTGCACTAGGTTGTCTATGCTCACAGAGGCTGTGCGTCCCCCCTGACTTTTTCATTAGACTCACATAGCATATTTTTCATCCTGACGTTTGGTTTGACTCACAGAGGTTGTACATTCCCCCTGTCTTATGTCAATACCTCACAAGACTGGTTGATTCTCCAAATCTCCCTGGCTAGCCTCAAGGTGGCCCATATGGCCTCTCATTGAGAATGACTATCGATGATGCCAAATTTAACACTCCCTCTCAGCGAGGGATTCATTCTCATCCACACCAAGCTTGCCTCTCAACTGCACAAACTATCTCGAGGTCATAGGCTTGGTCAAGATATCATCTACCTGCTCGCTCGTGGCTATGTAATGTAACTTTACAGTTTTTCTCTGGACCAAGTCTCGGATGTAGTGGTACGTCATGTCAATATTTTTTGACCTGTCATGAAATATCGGGTTCTCTATCAATTTTATGCAACTTTGATTATCACAGTGAACCTCCGTCATCTCGAGCTTGTCACCAAACAACCCAGAAACCAATTTTCTGAGCCATACTACTTCCTTTCTAGCATCACTTGTTGCAATGTACTCAGCCTCTGTTGTACTCTGTGCAATGGATCCCTACTTTTGGATTTGACCAAGAGATCATAGCGGATCCTAAACTGAAGCAGTATCTGGAAGTAATCTTCCGATCCACTGGGCTTTCTGCCCAGTGAGCATCTACATACCCATGCAGAAATAAACCACCACTGGATGTATATCTCAGACCATAAGTAAAGGTCCCTCTGAGATATCTCAAGATGTGCTTTGCTGCCACCTAGTGTCTCTGTCTCAGTTCAGTCATGAACTGACTCATTGCAATTACTGCATAGCATATATCTGGCCTAGTGTGGATCATGTACATCAATGATCCAATCAGCTGCCTATACATGGTGGGATCCACCAAATCTAAACTTGTATCAGAATCATGCAGCTTCCTCATGTTGGTAACCATCGGAGTATACATGGATTTGCAATCCATCATACCAAACCTCTTTAGTACATCCACTGTGTATTTTCCTTGTGCCAGAAATATCTCGCGTTGTCTTTGCCACACTTCCAATCCAAGGAAGTAATGCATCAAGCCTAAGTCTTTCATTGCGAAGTCTGAGGTTAGCTCCCTCTTACACCAGGCTATTATCCCTTTATCTCCTGTTAGAAAGAGATCATCAACATACATGATTAGTATAGCAAGTTGTTTACCTCTTACCTTGAAGTACAGATTTTCATTAGCATCACTTTTTTGAAATCCCAAGCTTTTAAGAAAACCATCAATTTTGTCATACAAAACTTTGGGAGCCTGCTTAAGACCATACAAGGCCTTCCTTATCTTTCATACATGAGTGCCTTTTTTATGTAGTACAAAACCATCTGGTTGTCCAACAAATACCTCCTGTTCAATCTTTCCATTGAAGAATTTTGTTTTTACATATATCTGATGTAGCTTCCAACCAATAACGGAAGCTAAAGAAATAATAGTTCAAATGGAAGTATACCTGGTTATAGGGGCAAAAGTCTCTTCATAGTTGGTTCCTTCTTTCTAAGTGAAGCCTCTAGCTATAAATCTTGCTTTGAACTTTTCCACGCTTCCATTAACTGCATGTTTGATCTTATAGATCCATTTGGAAGAAACCATTGATTTGTCTTTTGGCCTCGGCACAATGTCCCAAACATTGTTCTTTATAATAGACCCGTATTCCTCAAGCATGGAATCCTTCCATACTTGTAATTTATCTGCTTCTTCAAATGAAGAAGGTTTGGCATCACTAATACTTCTCATCAGTGAAACATAGCCTCCAAACCTATGAGGCCTCTTCCTTTCCCTGAAATTTCCTTTGGGAGCAACTATCCTTTCATCTTCCTGCACTATTTCTTTAAGCCACCCTGGTTTCCTTTTGGCTGGAGGTTTCTTGAAGAGTTCTTTCTAACTCTTCAACAGGTTCTAGGGGCCCATTACTTGGCCCTTCATGAAGTTCCTCCCTCTTATCATCTGACTCTTCATTTTCAGAAGAGGGTGAAGCTGGTTAAACTACTTCTGATTCATGTTCAAGCTCTCTAGATTTATTGAATGCAGCTTCCTCATGTAAAGTTACATATTTTCTTACCTCTATTTTCCTCTGACCTGGTACATAAATCCTGTAAGCCTTGGGTTTCTCACTGTACCCCAAAAAAACCCCTTTCTTGCCTGAGGGTTCCATCTTTGTCCTCTTTTCCTTAGGGACATGAATATACACAGGACACCCAAATATCCTTATATGCCCTACTTCAGGTTTGATCCTTGAGAAGACCTCTTCAAGTGTCTTGTCCTTCAAGATAGCATGTGGAAACCTGTTCTGAATATAGACGAAAATGGAGGTAGCTTCTACCCATAAAGAATTTGGAAGATCCTGGTCAAACATCATTTATTTTGTTGCCTCACAAATTGTCTTGATTTTCCTCTCAACAACTCCATTTTGTTGAGGGTTATATGGCATGATCAACTGTCTCTTGATTCCTGCTCACTTGCAGAAATCCCCAAACTGAAGAGATTCAAACTCTCCTCCATTGCTTGTTTTAAGGATTCTGATGTGTTTCCATGTCTTCTTTTCAATAAAGTCTTTATACTCATTGAAATTATCAAATGTGTCACTTTTAGCTTAAAAAAAATATATCCAATATTTTCTTGAGTAATCATCAATAAAAATGACATAATAAAAACAACAAATGAGTGAGGGAGATGAAATGGGACCACATACATCATAATGAACCAGATCTAAGATGCCCTGAGCTCTGTTGTCACTATTGGGAAATGAATTTTTTATATTTTTACCTAGCATGCATCCCTTACAAATTTCATTTTTACTAAGAGAAATAGAGGGCATGCCACATACCATGTTCTGTAGATCTGGAAGAGTTTTGTAATGAATATGTCCAAGTATTATGTGCCACAACTCCCTGGAGCTAGTCGCATCATGAGCCAATGCCTGAACTGACTCTACTATCACATCATACAATCCTCCTCTGTGAGTTCCAATGGCTTCTGTTGTAATAAAGTGGCTACCTTTAGCCCATAGTAATGCCTTCATGTCCTTGAAGATCACCCAATATCCCTTGTCCTCAAGGGTTGCAACTAATAGTAGATTTTTCTTGATCTCTGGAACATATAATACTTCATCAATATGAAGTCTAGCCCCATATTCCAATCTAAAGGAGATAAAGCCTACTCCTTCTATCTTGTAACATTTTTCATCCCCAAGCTCAACCTGCTCTACAAAATATTTTGTCTCGAAATCTGAGAGGATCTCCTTGTACCCTGTCATGTGCTTTGATGCACCACTGTCTACTAACCAAGTTTCCGGTCCCATGAAAACTGAACTGGATAAGGCAGAAACCATGTAATATTCTTTTCTATTTTCTTTCTCATTAGAAGGAATTTTTTGGTTTCCTTTGGATTCATCACCCTCAACAGTTGAGGCATGATGTTTCCCTTTCCTAGGATATTTCTTTCTAAACCAACAATCTTTAGCAAAATGACCCAACTTATTACAACTAAAGCATTTAATCTTAGATGTATCAATATTCTTTCTTTTGAATGTACTTTTGGTGTTTGGATTCCTTTGAGAGCCTTTCTGGAAAGTGCCTTTCTTCCTTCCCTTGAATCTTGATGCTAAAGCTGAGTGCTCTTCTTTCGTTGAATCGCTCCTGGTAGTTTTGCGACTCTCCTCCTGGAGGAAATCATTCCATAACCTCTCAAACATGGGCCGAATCTCTCTCCCACTTACACTGGATAAGAATGTCTCCCATGAAGAAGGAAGACCGTAAAAAATGGCTTGCACTAAATCATCATCGTCCACTGTCACCTCTGTGACCAAAAGCTGATATTTGATCTGGGCTATCCTGGAACAGAAAGATGCCACTGATTCAACTTTTTCCATCTTAAAATAATTAAGCTTGTGCTTAAGTGTCCTCTTCTGACTTGGAGCCTATTTCTCATATAGATTCACCAAGGTATCCATACAGTCCTTGCCAATCATCAACAAAGTCATTGCAGGCATTATACTATGTTTGACTTAGTCAAAGATGATTCACTTGACCTTTGCTTAAATCTTCCTGAAGGTCATTCTTCCTGCATTATTTGTGGGTTCCTCCACCATTGTGGTCACATACTGCTCAAGATCATGCTCTTGCAAGATATTTGTTATCCGGAGCTTCCACACATTTAAGTTGGTATCTCCTTCGAGCCTATCCTCATCCCTGACTGAAATGGAGGATGCTATGGACCTCACACTAGAAACTTAATCAAGCTATATTGGATCTATGTGTACCTATTGTTTCACTTCAACGCGTTTAACACACCCTAAGCTCTGATACCATGTTAAATTTTGATCTTGATTTATTATGCGGATTAATTATTTAATTTTCTTCAGTACTTTGATTCCAGCTTAATACACTTCAACAATACCAAATCATAATTGAATAGCAACAACTATGAAGATGAGTAAGCATGCACATCAACAACACATATACCCTGGGGAAACCTTGCACGGGGAGAAAAACCCCAACAAACGATATTCATTTATTGCATTAATAATGTAATATCACTTACAAATATCCACCATGAATGTTATGCTCTTAAAGAGCTTGCCAAGATGAATCTAACCTGACAAAGACCTAAAATACCTTTCTGAAATACACCTTTGATATGTGCCTCTTTTGTTGATATACAACACTGATATGTTGCTTCTTTATCACTGATATGTGACTCTATTGCTTCACCCTTAACCTGCATATGAAAATTGTATTGAAGAGAGGGTTTGACCTTTGCTTATATAGGCTGAAGAGGGGAAGAAGAGAGGCTCAAAATAGTAACTCGTTTGCATGCTTTAATCATAACTCAGCTTAATACTTTAGTTCAAACTTAGAACTAGACTTCAGACTGGTATACTCTAGTTCGAAAATAGAACTAGACTTGAGAATTCAGTTACAACTCAACATTACACTTTAGTTCAAAAATAGAACTAGACTTAAGACTTTCGTTGCAACTCAACATTACACTTTAGTTCTAAAATAGAACTAGACTTAAGACTTCATTTGCAACTCAACATTACACTTTAGTTCTAAAGTAGAACTAGACTTAAAACTTCAGTTCCAACTCAACATTACACTTTAGTTTTAAAATAGAACTAGACTTAAGACTTCAGTTGCAACTCAACATTACACTTTATTTCTAAAATAGAACTAGACTTGAAACTTCAGTTACAACTCAACTCTTTACAGGGCAATTCAAAATTCTCTTCATGGTGGATAATGTTACACGTACCAACGTAGTATATCAATACATTTATATCATTTGCAGTATTAGGAATATCGTTTGTTTCTATCTCATAGGAATTTTATATTCAACCTAAATTTTGCTATATGCCTTGACTTTTGCTCATGGCTCACAAGGCTTGACTAGCCTCACAGAGGTTGTATGTTCCCCCTAACTTTTGCACAAGTCTGTCTATGCTCACAGAGGTTGTATGTTCCCCATGACTTTTTCACTAGAATATCTATGCTCACAGAGGTTGTACGTTCCCCCTGAATTTTGCATTAGACTCACATAGCATCTCATTCATCTTGACTTTTGGTTTGAATCACATAGGTTGTACGTTTCCTCTGGATTTTTTCAATACCTCACAAGACTGGTTGATTCTCCAAATCTCCTTGGCTAGCCTCAGGGTGGCCCATATGGCCTCTCATTGGAGAATGACTGTTGATGCTGCCAAATTTAACACTCCCTCTCAGCGAAGGAGTCATTCTCAACCACACCAATCTTGCCTCTCAGCTGCACAAATTGTCTCGAGGTCAGAGGCTTGGTCAGGATATCAGCTACCTTCTCGCTTGTGTCTATGTAATGTAACTTTAGAGTTTTTCTCTGGACCAAGTCTCGGATGTAGTGGTACCTCATGTCAATATGTTTTGACCTGTCGTAAAATACAAGGTTCTCTATCAATTTTATGCAACTTTGATTATCACATTGAACCACCGTCGTCTTGAGCTTGTCACCAAACAACCTAGAAACCAATTTTCTGAGCCATACTGCTTCCTTGCTAGCATAACTTGTTGCAATGTACCCAACCTCTATTGTACTCTGTGCAATGGATCCCTACTTCATCCTTTTACCAAGAGATTATAAAGGATCCTAAACTGAAGCAGTATCCGGAAGTACTCTTCCGATCCACTGGGCTTCCTGCCCAGTCAGCATCTGCATACCCATGCAGAAATAAACCACCACTGGATGTATATCTCAAACCATAAGTAAAGGTGCCTTTGAGATATCTCAAGATGTGCTTTGCTGCCACCCAGTGTCTTTGTCTCAGTTCATTCATGAACTGACTCATTGTAGTTATTGCATAGCATATATCTGGCCTAATGTGGATCATGTACATCAATGATCCAATCAACTACCTATACATGGTGGGATCCACCAAATCTGAACCTGTATCAGAATCATGTAGCTTCCACAGGTTGGTAACCATTAGAGTAGACATGGATTTGCAATCCATCATACCAAACCTCTTTAGTACATCCACTGTGTATTTTCCTTGTGCCAGAAATATCTCGCCCTGTCTTTGCCACACTTCCAATCCTTGGAAGTAATGCATCAAGCCTAAGTCTTTCATCTCAAATTATAAGGTTAGCTCCCTCTTACACCAGGCTATTATCCCTTCATCTCCTGTTAGAAAGAGATCATCAACATACAAGATTAGTATAACAAGTTGGTTACCTCCTACCTTGAAGTACATATTTGCATCAACATCACTTTTCTGAAAGCCCAAGATTTTAAGAAAGCCATCAATCCTGTCATACCAAACTTTGGGAGCCTTCTTAAGTCCATACAAGGCCTTATTTATATTGCATAGATGAGTGCCTTTGTTATGCAGTACAAAACCATATGGTTTTTCCACAAAGACCTCATGTTCAATATTTCCATTCAAGAATGTTTTTTTTACATCCATCTGATGTAGCTTCCAACCAAGAACAGAAGCTAAAGCAATAATAGTTCGAATGGAGGTATACCTGGATACAAGGGAAAAAGTCTCTCCATAGTCGATTCCTTCTTTCTGAGTGAAGCCTCTGACTACAAATATTTCTTTGAACTTTTCCACACTTTCATCAGCTACATGTTTGATCTTATAGATCCATTTGGAAGAAACCATTGTTTTGTCTATTGGCCTCGACACAATGTCCCAAACATTGTTCTTTATAATAGACCTATATTCCTCAAGCATGTCATCCTTCCATACTTGTAATTTATCTTCTTTTTCAAATGAAGAAGGTTCGACATCACTAATGGTGCTCATCAGTGCAACATATCCTCCAAACCTATGAGGCCTCTTCCTTGTTGGACAACTGAGAGGGGGGGGTGAATCAGTTGTTACCATGCTTAAACAATTATTCCTATTTAAAACTCATTACAGACCTCTCAATGATAATCACAGTAATGCAGGGAAGTAAGCATTGTAACATTCAACATCATTCATACATATGAGATATACAAAGACAGATATTTCTTGAGGAAACCCATAAAGGGTAAAAACCTCTTTTTCTTTATATGATAAGTAATCTTTACATTCTTTACATTATCATACATATGAGCTCCAACTCATTGTGAGGTTACAACCTCTTTTTTGCAAGCTGCAACTTGCTGAGAGCACCAACTCTCTATATTCTCTAGCACCCACTAGAAGGAAGCACCAACTCCCTGGTTTCTCTAGCACCAACTCCCTGGTTTCTCTAGCACCAACTAGAAGGAAGCTACAACTCCCTGTGTTCAAGCACCCACTTGAACCTCTGAGGACACCAGTCCTCCCTAGCACCTCCCTACCACCCTGAATTATGAATCTTTGTTACTGAAACTTATTATAGTGATATAATATTCAACAATGGCTTACTAGTCTCATCATTGTTCTGCAAGATTTTTCTACTCAGTCTTCCTCACTGTCTTCATACATGCATCCATTGCCCATTCTGTTCCTCTACCTTTTGTGCTCTGTGTGCCATTCCCATTCAATGCACCTTTCGTTTCCTGTCCATTTCAGCTGCTGCACCACCCCTTTACTTCTTCACACATGCATTACTTCACCTCAACAACCACCTTCATCACTTCTTTGTACCGTGTACTTATAGCTTCTATGCACCTTGTGCATGTAATGTACGCCATGCCTCTGCCTGTTCACACCATGTTAATCTCTTCCACATCTCGAGTGCTCTGTCTGATCATCATAGTAACCCTTCAGCTTCTCTGGCGGTTTTCCCACGTGTTCAACATCACTGCATGTCATGATGAGATTCCTCAGCCTCTCTGGCAGTCGAGACTCTTCGTCTTCTCTGGCATAGTCGATCTTATACTTTCTGCTTCAGTTACAAACTTCAACGCTCATCCACTTGTCAGTCCCTCTAAGAATCATCTTCATTCACTGGAAGAAGCTTGGAGACCCTTCAGCTCCTCTGGCGATCACACAGACGTCTCTTTGAATCCTTTGGTAGAGACCATCAATGGTTTCCAGCAATTAGACTGCGAGGAGCAACATTGTCCCTCCGATCATGCCCAAAATCCCCTGCACCGTTGGATTGACTTCATGTGATCTTGCGTTTATTTCGCCAATTCGCATTTCGGTATTTCGGGATCCCCAGGGTAAATATTTGTTACACTCCATGTCCTGATCCCCGAAACTCCAAAAAAAAGCTTGTTTGTACTAGCTCATTCCCCCACGGGACCACAGGCCAAGACCAAGCGCTTATCCATAAAGTGCTTTCATGATTTCTCATTTCAGCAATTCGACATTCCTGTGGTAAAGTTTCTTGCCTTTCCATGTCACGGTTCCCAAAACTATGAAATGGAGCTTATCTCCACTAGGTCCTTCCTCCACATGACCACAGGATAAGACAAAGCGCTTATCCATAAAGTGCTTTTCACGATTTTGCATATCGCGAATTCGAGAGGTTAGGGAACCCCGTTCCTTTGACTTTCCAGTCTGCGAAATGACGATCTTTCGCCACGTGTCCTATGGACCCAACGGTCCAGATTTTGTCGTGATTTTGACACTTCATAGACCTTCTTCATGCCTGATCAATGGTCCACAATCCTTGGTGACTCGACAGTCCAGATCTCTTTGTGATTTCGCATATCACGATTTCGACATTCTTGTTGTAAATTTTCTTGCCTCTCCATGTCGCGGTTCCCGAAACTCCGAAATGGAGCTTGGTTGCACTAGCTCCTCCCTCAAGCCTTCATCGATGTGACCACGGCCAAGACCAAGTGCTTATCCATAAAGTGCTTTTCACGATTTCGCATATTGCGAATTCGAGAGGTTAGGGAACCCCGTTCCTTTGACTTTCCAGTTAGCGAAACGACGATATTTCACCACATGTCCTATGGACCCAATGCTCCAGATCTTGTCATGATTTCGACACTTCAAGACTCCTGATGCTGAGAGTCTCTAACTTCTCCATCTCCCGGTAACTGAAACTTCGAAAGGGAGTTAGATCAACGGTCTATATCAAACCTTGAATTGACGGCTAAGATTATTTCGCATATCGCAAGTTCGAGAGTTGAAAGGTTGGAGCATTTCATTCCTTTGACTTTCCAGTCAGCAAAATGTTGATCTATGTCCACGTGTCCTACCTGTAAATGGATGGTCCTCCTTCTTTCGGGATTTTGTATGCCCACTTCTCCTTACACTTTAAAGAACGTACAGGTTCTCCTTGATCCAACGATGGTCAGATCCCGCGCTTGGATCTAACGCCTGAGATCTATCCTCCTCTTCTGCGTGCTCTTCTTGTCTACATTCAGATATGACGGCCATCGGGAATTCAGGATGGGATCCAATGATCACTGACGCTTCTCCTCCCGAGCTTACGCATCCTCCTTACTTGGGATAATTTCTAAGTCTCAAGGGCCTCGACCTTTGATCAGCCTAAGATCCTGAGTATGCTATCTCTCTTGAGCTTTGGAAATGAGTTAACCTCATCCCTGGTGCACACCTACGTACTGCGTTCGACTCTGCGCTAATTCCTCCTGAGCTTACTTTGTCCTTGTTTTGCCTTCGGTGCATACTCTGATCTTGCCATCAATGACAAGCACATACTACCTGTAAATCATGCCAACCATCCTCTACACTATCTCTTCTAATCTTATTGAGCTTGCTCTGCAGTGTCTTCCCAAAATACTTCTGGTGCCCATCTGTTACATTCTTCCTGTACTCATGCCATCTTTGTTGTTGTACTTGCCATCAATGACAAGTATATGTTGTCTGTTAAACATTTGCCAACAATCTCCCCCTTTGGCATTGATGGAAACAAAGGCACCCGGATTCTTTTCTCCTCCTTTGACATCAATGTCAAAGAGAACATGCTCTTATTGTATATGAATCTTCTTCTTTACTTGCAGGGGAGGACTCAGTTTCAACATCATTAATTTTCCTTATGTCTTTATTCACCACTTGTCCTGAGTTTACATTTACCTTACATTCTTTGGACTTGAGAACCTCTTCACTGTCTCTATCAACTTTTGACTTGTACTGAGCAAATTATGTTTCAGATCATCCACAAGCAGAATGTACTAGGCATCTCCTTTGTCATTACTCAAACTCATCATCCCTCTACCCTTGATTTTACTTGATTCATCATTTTCAAGGATCACATTTCATGTTTTTCTTTTATTTAAGGATAGTAGCTTATCTTTGTCTCCATTCATGTGCTTGGACCATCCACTGTTTATATTCCTAGAGGACTTTTGTTCTTGAATTGAAAGTGCTAGACCACATTTTTCACTATCTTTTCTTTTCCATGTGCTGGCCTTTCTATCTAAGAACTTTATCCTTGGATCTGCCTTGTAATTCTTCAGATGGCAGTTTGCATCTTTGTGGCCATAGTTGTGATAGTTATAGCATTCAATCTCATTGTTCAATAAGTCAAAGTTATTGTTGCGGCGATGTCTACTCATTGACTATTTAATATTTCTTGACCTCCTCAGTTGCATGTCTCTAGACTTAATTTGGAAGTTTGCAATCTATGATGGTTTATTACTTTGATGCATCATTCTTTGTTATGGCAGATATTTATTCCTTTGAAATGTTAATTTCTTATGTCTAAGTCTTAAGGAACAATTTACAGCTTTATGACCAAAATTAGAACAATAGAAACAATAACCATAGAAAAATTCTTTGTACCTGGAAAATGGTTGTCTTCTTTGAGAAAATTGATTTCTTCCATGCTGATGATTTCTTTGAGCAGGGAGTGTATTATTTCCTTGTTCTACATATTCAGTTCTGACACCTTTCTCCTTACTCATCCTGGGCGATTGATTATCTTCCTTTGTTTCTGCAGGTTTGTTGTCATCACTGGTTGTAGATTTGACAAACTTTATGAAGTCTTTGTTGCTTGGATGACCACTACTTGATCCCTCTTGATAACCCAAACCTATTTTCAACTTTGGATTCCGTTGATGATTCAGAATGGTGGCTAATCCTTCTGAGGCTTTGATACTTGGCATATTTTGATTATACAAGGCTTGAAACTTCTCCATCTCTTTCCTAGTTTTCACTAATTCTTGTTCTAATGCTTCACATTTGCCTTCTTTTCTGATAGCTGTTGTTTCAAAATATCTTCGATTTTATTTGCCTTCTCTAATTCTACTTTTAATAGGACAAGGTCTTCATTAGGTCCTTTACTGTCTTTCTCGAATTGTATCAACAATTGTATTTTCTTTCTGTTCTTCATTCTTAGTATGTCAATCTCTTCCAGTGTACTGATCAGTTCTCCTTCCATGTCAACCACGACTTCTTCATTTTCATCACTTCCTATGCTTTCAATATCATAATCCTCTTTGTCCATAAGCATGAATTCATTTACTTTATCTTCATAGGAAGAATCACTATCGGTGTCTTCTGAGGAGTCATCATTGTTTACACATAAACTTTTCTTCTTATCAAATCTTATTGATTTGTGCTTCTCTTCATCTTCAGAGTTTTGATCATGTTTCTTGTGTGGACATTTATTTGCAAAATGACCTATCTTACCACAGTTGAAACATTTGAAGGGAAACTTACCTTGGTACTTGCCTGGTCCTTTCTTTATTCTTCTCACGAATTTTGCTTCAATTTCATCGGGATCACAATCTTCATTCTTATCTGCTTTAAATGATGCTTCTCTAGAGGTGGTTTTATCTGTGACTATCCTCATTTCATATGCAGTCAACGTTCCTAGAAGTTGATCAAAAGCCAAAGTCTTTATATCATTAAGTTCTTCTATAGCTGAGACCTTTGGGTTAAACCTATCTGGCAGAGATCTCAAAATTTTCTGAACTAAAGAGGATTCCTCAATTTTTTCACCAAGTGCTTTCATTGCATTTACTAGTTCTTCAACTCTCAAAAAATACTTCCTAATGGTTTCATCTTCTTTCATCTGTATCTTTTCAAACTGTACTCTGTAGGTTTGAAGCTTGGCATCTTTTACCTTCTCATTACCTTCATAATTGTTAATGAGTTTGTCCCACATTTCTTTAACAGTTTGAAGATGCATCACCTTCACAAAATCGGATTCTACAAGTACATTCAAGATAGCATTCATTCCCTTAGCATTAAAGCTAAATTCTAACTTATCATCCTTGGAAGCTAGCACAACAGGATTTATGTATCCAGTCTCTACTACATCCCAGACATCAGCTCCTAAGGCCATTAGGTATGTTCTCATTCTAACCTTCCAGAAGGAAAAATTCGTTCCATCAAATAGAGGAGGCCTAGTGACTAAAGTCCCTTCATGGCTTGTCATGTTTAAGCTTACAGATCTACCTTTAAATAAAAGGCACCGGCTCTGATACCAATTGTTAGACAACTGAAAGGGGGGGTGAATCAATTGTTACCTTGCTTAAACAATTATGCCTATTTAAAACTCATTACAGACCTCTCAATGATAATCAAAGTAATGTAGGGAAGTAAGCATTGTAACATTCAACATCATTCATACATATGAGATATACAGAGACAAATATTTCCTAAGGAAACCCATAAAGGGTAAAAACCTCTTTTTCTTTATATGATAAGTAATCTTTACATTCTTTACATTATCATACATATGAGCTCCAACTCATTATGAGGCTACAACCTCTATTTTGCAAGCTACAACTTGCTAAGAGCACCAACTCTCTGTTTTCTCTAGCACCCACTAGAAGGAAGCACCAACTCCCTAGTTTCTCTAGCACCAACTAGAAGGAAGCACCAACTCCCTGGTTTCTCTAGCACCAACTAGAAGGAAGCTACAACTTGAACCTCTGAACCTCTGAGGACACCATTCCTCCCTAACACCTCCTTACCACCCTGAATTATGAATCTTTGTTACTAAAACTTATTACAGTGATATAATGTTCAACAATGGCTTACTAGTCTCATCATTGTTCTGCAATATTTTTCTACTCAGTCTTCCTCACTATCTTCCTGCATGCATCCGATGCCCATTATGTTCTTCTACCTTTTGTGCTCTGTGTGCCATTCTCATTCAATGCACCTTTTGTTTCCTGTCCATTTCAGTTGCTGCACCACCCCTTTACTTCTTCACACATGCATTACTTCACCTCAACAACCACCTTCATCACTTCTCTGTATCGTGTACTTATAGCTTATGTGCACCTTGTGCATGTAATGTATGCCATGCCTCTACCTGTTCACACCATGTTAATCTCTTCCACATCTTGAGTGCTTTGTCTGATCATCTTAGTAACCCTTCAGCTTCTCTGGTGGTTTGCCCAAGCGTTCAACATCACTGGATGTCATGCTGAGATTCCTCAGCCTCTCTGGCAGTCGAGACTCTTTGTCTTCTATGGCATAGTCGAGCTTATACTTTATGCTTCAGTTACAAACTTCAACGCTCATCCACTTGTCAGTCCCTCTAAGAATCGTCTTCATTCACTGGAAGAAGCTTGGAGACCCTTCAACTCCTCTGGCGATCACACAGAGGTCTCTCTGAATCCTCTGGCAGAGACCATCAATGGTTTCCAATAGTTAGATTGTGAGGAGAAACATTATCCCTCTGATCATGCCCAAAATCCCCTACACCGTTGGATTGACTTCATGTGATCTTGTGTTTATTTCGCCAATTCGCATTTCGGTATTTCGAGATCCCCGGGGTAAAGATTTGTTACACTCCATGTCCTGATCCTCGAAACTCTGAAAATGAGCTTGTCTATACTAGCTCCTTCCCCCACGGGACCACAGGCTAAGACCAAGCGCTTATCCATAAAGTTCTTTCGCGATTTCTTATTTCAGCAATTCGAAATTCCTGTGGTAAAGTTTCTTGCCTCTCCATGTCGCGGTTCTCGAAACTTTGAAATGGACCTTATCTCCATTAGGTCCTTCCTCCACGTGACCATAGGCCAAGACCAAGCGCTTATCCATAAAATTCTTTTCTCGATTTCTCATATCACGAATTCGAAAGGTTAGGGAACCCGGTTCCTTTGACTTTCCATTCTTCAAAATGATGATCTTTCGCCACGTGTCCTATGGACCCAACGGTCCAGATTATAATGTTCCTGACTTGGATAGTCTAGGAAACGCTGCTAATGTGTGTGTAAGATCAAAGGTTTACAACATATAAATGATCATACAAATAATAAATGTGACAAAGGACTGCAAGTTTGTATTATGATATCTTTGTGGATTACAAAAATGGATGAATGTGGCTGAATAACTGACAATACTCGACTAGATCAACATACAAAGGATCTTAGCCGGAATATAAATAAGCAACTACGA